>CABHPP010126194.1:23508-34166 GCA_902168425.1 Peromyscus attwateri
AGAAAGGACACAGGAATCACCAGACTTCCTATCCCACAGTTGCTTTCTCAGACTCAGAGCAGAGTGGCCATGTTTTGAGTAGCTTCTGTGAATATTTACCTGGTCAACTTCAGATCCCTCATAATCAATCAAGTATTCCCAAATCTCAGATATTCACCTAAAAGGAAGCTGTTGATCTCACCTATGGATCAGTAGGGCAAAACCACGTGGTGTGGTGTTTACGTGAAGGACTGTGACTTCTGCCACCCCTGAGGGTCATTTTTATATGGAATGAACAGCATGCATCCTTTCCAGCCGCTGTGAAGACAGAACTGCTGGTCTGCAGTTTTGGTCATTTAGCACCTGCGATTCTGTGAGATCATCTGTGTTCTCATCAAAATGTGTTTCATGGGAACACATTTTGGCATTCCTGGTGGACACTGTGAAGAGAAATCAAGGCGCTGTGCACAGCACGGTAGACCGATGATGCTTATTAGACGAAGTGGTTTGTGCTTGGCGTCTCGTTCTCTGCGTCGGAGTGGATTCACAGTCTGCCTCCTCACTCCTCCTCTGCTGTGGATGAGATTATTTTCTATTATGAGTTTATTTATGATTTTTCCATTTCCAAAAGAGAAAGGAAAACTTTGAATTCCAGATATCTTATTAAACACCTTTATGATTATTTCCACTTATGAGCACATTTTTATCTGTCTTCTGACCATGGTTAATGTACAGTGGGTCCCCCATGAATGGTAAAAAGTTGTTAGAGCTACTAACACAATTCTGGGATCTAATCTTTGCCAGGGATTATGAAGAAACTTATAATTATGTTTTACTTTGGATTTTCCCATCTTTACTTATCTCACACTGAAATATAATCAAAATCAGCCTGTTTCCATTCGGTGCAAATCCCCTTCTTAAAGTTCCTATTCAAAGTCTCCCCAATTTTCATTTTCTCTGTCTTTTCTTATTATATTAAATCCTGATATCTGGAAATGAAACTATACAGCAGCATTACCCCGTTCTTTTAAAAATAAGATCATATCTACTCTTTCTGCATTTTCCACATTATAACCATGTTTTTTTTTTTAAATCCTTGACAAGTTGCAATTAGATTTCTAGCTTGCCATTGTATTATAGCAAATACTGTTATTATGGTAGAAATAACTCACTTTGTTTAGTGTACTACTCAGATAGTCTGCAAGATGCCTCTGATACCAAATGTCATTCCCATTCTTTAATTACCATTTTTAATCTGTTCTGGTTTGCCATTCTTTCAGTAGATTAATTACTTTTATTCTAAAATTCAGAAATGGTCTGAATTTAATAATATTTATTAATACAAATTATTGTATCCCAATGCTTTTCCCTTGTAGAGGAGTAGAAGTAATTTTGTTCTTTCCAAACTCTCCGACCTGTAGCACCATGGCACACACTGCCGAAGAGCCACACAGACTGACTTAGTAATTGAATTTTTAGAAGATTTTTTAAACTACGTGTATGTATCTGTGTGTATCTGTGTGATTGTGTGCACAGAAGCCTGATGAGTCCAGAAGAGGGTATCAGAATCCCATGAAGGTGGAGTTACAGACAGTTGTGAGTCACCGTGGGAACTAACTCTGGTCCTCAGGAAGAGCATGATATGTGCTCTTAACTGCTGAGCCATCTCTCTAGCCCCCAGCTGACTGTATTTTTAAAACTAGTTGTTATTGACATTTCAATAATTGTCAGTCTAAAAAAATACGCATTCAAAGGCTATGGTCGCACGCTAAAAGATGTTCACGTCTCTAAAAATCTTTCCTTTGTCTAGATGACAGCAAACAAGATGTGAGGCATGTCTGTAACAAACACACCCCTGATGAAGTAGGAACTTCATCAACTGTGGCTGTGGGGATCGTGCTGACCGTCACCTCCGAGGATGTCTCTTGACGCACTGGTACACAGCATTCTTTAATGCATGTTGAACAGGCACGGGTGCTGGATTGCTCTTCACTTTGTCCCTCTCGCTGAGTACGTGGACAGAGCTTTAGCTAAGGTTCAGTTCAGCTGAGCAAGTCAGCCAGACTGAGCATCGTGGGAAAACGGAAGATGGAAAATGAGCTCTACAAACGGGGTGGCACTGACTCAGGTTCTGTCCCTCCCTGTTGGGATTTAAGCCAAATGACTTTCATCTGGCAGCACTCACTGATAGACCTTTACAGCAGGTGTCGGGGGACTTTCCTCCCAGGTTAGCTGTAAGGACTGAAAAGATCCTATTTACAAAGTGTGGGGGACCGAATGTGACTCAAGACTCATTGTCATCGGGTGTTAGTGGTATTGAACGCTGGCGGTCTATATGGCAGTCATTTACCACTACCTAACAGGAACAACAAAAGAAAAAAAAAACCTGCAGCAACAACAAACCCACACAATTGATTTCAGCTGGGTGATTCTAAGCAGCAGCGTAGTTATGGTCTGTTCCATAAGGGCCACAGAGTGTGTTTCTATCGAGGTCTTAGCAGAGATGCCCAAGGAGACGCTACACAAAACAAGCCTGGCCTCATCTGTGTCATGAATGTGCTGAAGCAGGTCTGTCGTCCAAGTCAAGGGACAGGCAAGGGTACGCAACCTGGCACTTCTGAGCAATAATCCAGCAACTAGAGGTCGGTCAGAAGCGTAGGGCTGGGGTTTTTTCCCCTCTCAGTTCTTGCTACCAGATATAACGGTACAATGTAAGTGAGTCGCAGATGGTGCTGTGGTGGTTTGGATCTGGAACATCTCCCAGAGGTTTATGTGTGAAAACTTGTTCTCTAGCTGGGGGAGCTAGCGGGAAATGACAGAAACGTTAGGAGGCAGGGTCTGGTTGAAGCAAGTAGGTCATTGGGGTTGTGCCTTTGAAGCATACTGGAACCCCAACCACTTCCTGTCTTTCTGTTTCCTGACAACCATGAGGTAAAGGGCTCCTGGGTCACAGGCCTTCAACACCGTGGTATTTGCTTCACCTCGAGGTGAGAGGTAGTGGGCCCAGCTGACCTGGGGCTGAGACCACATGCCCAGAGAACCCTGACCTCCTTTCTACTGTGTCTCCCATAGTTCGTCACAGTGACGGGAAGCTGAGTAACACGGTGGAATTGTGCCACACGTCCAGGAAGGAAGGCACAGAAAGCTGTCATAGAGATTGTTCTGGAAACCTGATGATGTCAGGTCTCCACCCATTGGGGGTACTCTGATGGCTCCTTTAATCTGAACCTTTGAGATACGTGAACCCTGTGCCTGCAAAAGCAGCCATGCCCAGACAAGCATGCAACAAATCCAGTTACTGAGAGCACCAGGCAGACGCTGTAACAAGCTGCTCTCAGTCTTCTCGCAGACATCAAGCCTTGATTTCAGTTTCCTGAGACTTGAGTAAAGCAGCTTCTGGGAGGGCCGTGAACAAAAGATGTAGTCCTTGCAGTAGCTCCCTCTTTGCACGTACTCTGATCCATCAGGGTTCAGCCAGTTGTTTACTGTCCAACTTAGAGCTATGTGCATGGGTCAGTGTGAAAGCCTGGGCCACTGAGCCAGCCCCCACAGTCAGTACGTGCTAGGCCAGCCAGCCTCCATAGCAGCTCAAGGACAAAGCCTGGGACTTACCCAGGCCTGCCCAAGAATGGTAACTGTAACCCCCAACTAAATCTAGCCAATAAAAAGTTACTAACATGATTGCCACTCGAATAAACCAATCCTGAGTCTGTTCCTATGTAGTCTGTGGACCCCAAACCCCCTTTGCTTTAAAAACCCTGCCCCATTGCTACGGGGTCTCTCCTGCTCTGCTGCTGTGTCAGACCGACGGAGAGTCCCGAGTTAACTTGAGTTAACTCGCAATACAAAGACTCTTTGCTTTTGCATCGGATTTGGTCTCTTGGTGGTCTTGGGGGGACTCTGGGTTCAACATTACCATTATCAATTTTATCAATGGATTCATGAAGACATTTCTAATATGCGTAAACAGACTTCCAAGAATATACCCCTTGGCAAAGTTGCTGGTATTTATCAAAGTGTGGGAAGGAACTGGCAGACTTATAGAAGCAGCTGTCCTGGGAACTGAGTTCATCTCTCCATCAGGCAGCCACTCCCACCACTTCTGGATGATGAAAGGTGACTAACTCTTGGGACTCCTCTAGACTTGGTCCTGGGTGTTCATTCTAACTGTAATACAAATAGATGCCCCAGAGGATACTTACCATGTCATTTCTAGTCTTGCCATGGTAGTGCAAGTTTCTGTTAGACTGTTGCTACAATTCTAAAAATAAAATATCCAACATTCAGTAGGCTCTTGTTGTTTAACCTAAGCACCAAAACTGTGGACCTCTCATTTATTCTTTGTCACATCGTAAAATGAAGGCTATATGTTGGAGCTAATGATTAATTAAAATTGCTATTTAAAAGTTTGGTACAAATCACAGTGGTCAGATTTTAGTCAGCTTTCACTTGAGAACAAAGCATTGGAAAATTGCATTAGAATCTTTATTGTTAAGTCTTTGATCAAACAAAATAAGACAAAGAAAGTAATAAATCTATGTCAGGAAGGTCTTTTTCAGACTGTGAGGTTGTTCCACCTCAACCATCTGGACAGAGAGTTCCTGTCGAACAGTCCAGAATCCTCCTACCAGCCAAACCTCAGACTCAAGACTCTCAGGATTAGCGCTTTAAGACAGGAAAGGAAGATGGAAGTAGTCTCCAGGCTTTTCAAAAGTTGTCAGGACAAAAGGGAGATGAGGTATTTTCATCTTTGATGGGACCTAAGACCCATCAGTCCCCAAGAGAAGAAGTTCTGCTCAGTGTGAAATCACACAGGACACAGCTAGAGCAGTGTGAATTGAAAATGCTGTCTTGAGTGGACTAGGGCCGACTGCACAATCCCTGCTGATGTGAAAGTTTGGAGAACAGAATTATGGGACATCCACAGAGCCTCAGCTGATGAGACTCTACCATCCATGATCATAAGAAAACAACTCAGGCCAGGTGTGGTGGTGCACACCTTTAATCTCAGAACTGGGGAGGGAGAAGCAGACAGATCTCTGTGAGTTCCGGACTAACCTGGTCTAGAAAGCAGTCAGGGCTTTGCAGTGAGACCCTGTCTCAAAACATTAAAAACAGAAACAAACGGAGCGGCACGCCGCAGAGGCAGGCGGGAGCGGAGCGGCTGGCAGCGGCTGAAGCGCAGTTGTAATAAAGACCAGAAACTGAGCTATTACCCGCCGAAGAGTTAGTGAAAACAAGATCTTAATCAAGAGCTTGGAACAGGGACGCCCTTAATCCCAACACCCAGAGAAGGAGCCATCTCTGTGAGAAGGAACCAGAACGGATCTGAACACTCTGCCTGAGGCCAACCCAGGGCCCAGCTGCTGATCCTTCGAAATCCAACAACTTGGAGGTGCTGGTGAGACTACCCTGCTCAGCTGAAATCCATCCCGCTCAGCTGAAATCCATCCGGGAAAGGATTTAGAATCCTACAGTCTGAAGTCTGAGGAAACAAGATCAGCTGAGGAGTCAACGAAAGAGCAAAACGTAACCTGAGAACACGGAAGAAGGCACCACCCAACTACCGAACCAGACCACCAGAATCGTAAGTATACACTTCACTGACTGAGAACAGGGGCAGTCATCTTGCTCTGGGAACCAGATATCTAGTTTCTCATTTCCTGGGGCTTGAAGTTTCTCATTTCCGAGGCTTGGAGGTGTAAGCCTGAAGAGTTAGGGTCTTACACCATCTGCACTGAGCAGAGAAAAAGATGAGCAGACGCCAGCGGAAAAATACAGGCAACAACATAAAGACCTATATGACAACACCAGAACATACCAACCCTACAATTGCAAGTCCTGAACATACCAAGGCAGAAGAAACAGAAGAAATCAATCCTAAAAATGACTTTAAGAAGATGATAGAGGCCCTTAAAGAGGAAATAAAAAATACCCTTAAAGAGGAAATAAAAAATTCCCTTAAAGAGGAAATGAAAATCTCCATTAAAGAGGAAATAAAAATCTCCCTTAAAGAGGAAATGAAAAACTCCATTAAAGAGGAAATAAAAAATTCCCTTAAAGAAGAAATGAAAAACTCCATTAAAGAAGAAATGAAAAACCTCCTTAAAGAGGAAATAAAAAACTCCCTTAAAGAAATGGAAGAAAAAACAAACAAGAAATTGGAAAAAATCAAAGAAAGCCAAGAAAAAATAATTAAACAGATGAAAGAAACATTTCAAGATCTGAAAAGAGAAATTGAGACAACAAAGAAAACACAAGCTGAGGGAATGCAGGAAATAGAAATCCTGACTAAACGAACAGGAACTACAGAAACAAGCATAACCAACCGAATACAAGAGATGGAACAGAGAATCTCTGACACTGAAGACACAATAGTGAAAATAGATTCGTCAGTCAAAGAAAACACTAAAGACAAAAAAGTTGTAACACAAAACGTCCAAGAAATCTGGGACACCATGAAAAGACCAAACCTAAGAATAATAGGGATAGAAGAAGGAGAAGAATACCAACTCAAAGGCACAGAAAATATATTCAACAAAATCATAGAAGAAAACTTTCCTAACCTAAAGAAAGAAATACCTATGAAGATACAAGAAGCTTACAGAACACCAAATAGGCTGGATCCAAAAAGAAAGTCCTCTCGCCACATAATAATCAAAACATTAAACATACAGATCAAAGAAAAAATATTAAGAGCTGCAAAGGAGAAAGACCAAGTAACATATAAAGGCAAACCCATCAGAATAACACCAGATTTCTCAATAGAGACTATGAAAGCTAGAAGGTCCTGGACAAATGTTATGCAGACACTAAGAGACCACGGATGCCAACCCAGAATATTATACCCAGCAAAACTCTCAATCACCATAGGCGGAGTAAACAAAATATTCCATGATAAAACCAGATTTAATCAATACCTATCCACAAACCCAGCCCTACAGAAAGCACTAGAAGGAAAATTCCAACCTAAAGAAACTAAACTCACCCATGTAAACTCAGGAAATAGATAAACCCACACCAACAAACACCAAAGAAGGACAACATAACACGACCACAAAAAATAACAGGAAATAACAATCACTGGTCATTAATATCCATCAATATCAATGGTCTCAACTCACCTATAAAAAGACACAGACTAACAGAATGGATAAGAAAACAGGATCCATCCATCTGCTGCATACAAGAAACACACCTTAACCTCAAAGACAGACACTACCTCAGAGTAAAGGTCTGGGAAAAGGCATTCCAAGCAAATGGACCTAAGAAACAAGCTGGTGTAGCAATCCTAATATCTAATAAAATAGACTTCAAACTAAAATCAATCAAAAGAGATCAGGATGGACATTACATATTTATCACAGGAAAAATCCACCAAGATGAAGTCTCAATTCTGAACATTTATGCCCCAAATACAAAGGCACCCACATTTATAAAAGAAACACTACTAAAGCTTAAAACGCACATCAAACCCCACACATTAGTAGTGGGAGATTTCAACACACCACTCTCACCAAAAGACAAATCTACAAGACAGAAACTTAACAAAGAAATAAAAGACCTAACAGATGTTATGTCTCAAATGGACTTAATAGATATCTACAGAACATTCCACCCTAACACAAAAGAATATACCTTCTTCTCAGCACCCCATGGAACCTTCTCAAAAATTGACCACATGCTTGGACACAAAACAAATCTCAACAGATACAAAAAAATTGGAATAACCTCCTGTATCTTATCGGACCACCATGCTCTAAAGTTAGACTTCAACAACAACAAAAATTATAGAAAACCTACAAACTCATGGAAACTGAATAATACCCACCTGAAACATCAATGGGTCAAGGAAGAAATAAAGAAAGAAATTAAAGATTTCCTAGAATTCAATGAAAATGAAAGAACAACATACCCAAACCTATGGGACACTATGAAAGCAGTGCTAAGAGGAAAATTCATAGCTCTAAATGCACACATAAAGAAGATGGAGCAATCCCATATCAATGAATTAACAGCACAACTGAAAGCTCTAGAACAAAAAGAAACAAACTCACCCAGGAGAAACAGACGCCAGGAAATAATCAAACTGAGGGCTGAAATCAACGAAATAGAAAACAAGAGAACAATACAAAAAATCAATGAAACAAAGAGTTGGTTCTTTGAAAAAATCAACAAGATAGACAAACCTCTAGCCAAATTAACCAAAAAGCAAAGAGAGAACATCCAAATTAACAAAATCAGAAATGAAAAGGGAGACATAACAACAGACAATGAGGAAATCCAGAGAATCATCAGATCATACTTCAAAAACTTGTACTCGACAAAAATGGAAAATCTGGAAGAAATGGACAATTTTCTGGATAAATACCACATACCAAAATTAAATCAAGACCAGATAAACCACCTAAATAGACCAATAACCCCTAAAGAAATAGAAACAGTCATCAAAAGTCTCCCAACCAAAAAAAGCCCAGGACCAGACGGTTTCAGTGCAGAATTCTACCGGACTTTCAAAGAAGAACTAATACCTATACTCTTCAAATTATTCCACACAATAGAAACAGAAGGAACACTACCAAACTCTTTTTATGAGGCTACAATTACCCTGTTACCCAAACCACAAAAAGATGCAACAAAGAAAGAGAATTACAGACCAATCTCCCTCATGAATATTGATGCAAAAATACTCAACAAAATATTGGCAAACCGAATCCAAGAATACATCAAAAAAATTATCCATCACGACCAAGTAGGATTCATCCCAGGGATGCAAGGATGGTTCAACATATGAAAATCTGTCAATGTAATACACCATATAAACAAACTGAAAGAAAAAAACCACATGATCATCTCATTAGATGCTGAAAAAGCCTTTGACAAAATCCAACACCCCTTCATGATAAAAGTCTTAGAGAGATCAGGAATACAAGGAACAATCCTAAACATAATAAAGGCAATTTACAGCAAGCCAACAGCCAACATCAAATTAAACGGAGAGAAACTCAAAGCGATACCACTAAATTCAGGAACAAGACAAGGCTGTCCACTCTCCCCATATTTATTCAATATAGTACTAGAAGTTCTAGCTAGAGCAATAAGACAACAAAAGGAGATCAAAGGGATACAAATTGGAAAGGAAGAAGTCAAACTTTCACTATTTGCAGATGATATGATAGTATACATAAGTGACCCCAAAAATTCAACCAGGGAACTCCTACAGCTGATAAACTCCTTCAGTAAAGTATCAGGATACAAGATCAACTCAAAAAAATCAGTAGCCCTCCTATACACAAATGATAAAAGGGCTGAGAAAGAAGTCAGAGAAACATCACCATTTACAATAGCCACAAATAATATAAAATACCTTGGGATAACACTAACTAAACAAGTGAAGGACCTTTATGATAAGAACTTTAAATCTCTAAAGAAAGAAATTGAAGAGGATATCAGGAAATGGAAGGACATCCCATGCTCATGGATAGGTAGGATTAACATAGTAAAAATGGCAATCCTACCAAAAGCGATCTACAGATTCAATGCAATCCCCATCAAAATCCCGACACAATTCTTCACAGACTTGGAAAGAAAAATACTCAACTTCATATGGAAAAACAAAAGACCCAGGATAGCTAAAAAAATCCTATATGATAAGGCAACCTCTGGAGGCATCACCATCCCTGACCTCAAGCTCTACTATAGAGCTATAGTAATAAAAACAGCTTGGTACTGGTATGAAAACCGACCTACGGACCAATGGAATCGAATTGAAGACCCTGACATTAATCCATGCACATACGAACACCTGATTTTTGACAAAGAAGCCAAAACTATACAATGGAAAAAAGAAAGCCTCTTCAACAAATGGTGCTGGCATAACTGGATGTCAATATGTAAAAGATTACAAATAGATCCATATCTGTCACCACGCACAAAACTCAAATCCAAGTGGATCAAAGACCTCAACATAAATCCAGTTACACTAAACTTAATAGAAGAGGAAGTGGGAAGTACTCTTGAACGCATTGGCACAGGAGACCACTTCCTAAATAAAACACCAACAGCACAAACACTGAGCACAACAATTAATAAATGGGACCTCACGAAATTGAGAAGCTTTTGCAAGGCGAAAGACACAGTCAATAAGACAAAAAGACAGCCAACAGAATGGGAAAAGATCTTCACCAACCCCACATCTGACAGAGGACTGATCTCCACAGTATATAAAGAACTCAAGAAACTAGACAACAAAATACTAAACAATCCAATTAAAAAATGGGCTAAAGAGCTAAACAGAGAATTCACAAAACAAGAATTACAAATGGCTGAAAGACATCTAAAGAAATGCTCAACATCCTTAATCATCAGAGAAATGCAAATCAAAACGACTCTGAGATACCACCTTACACCTGTCAGAATGGCTACAATCAAAAACACCAATGACAGGCAATGTTGGAGAGGATGTGGAGCAAAGGGAACACTCCTCCACTGTTGGTGGGAATGCGAGCTTGTACAACCACTGTGGAAATCAGTATGGCGGTTTCTCAGAAAACTAGGAATTGAACTACCTCAAGACCCAGCAATACCACTCTTGGGCATATACCCAAAGGATGCTGATTCATACCACAAAGATACATGCTCAGCTATGTTCATAGCAGCACTATTTGTAATAGCCAGAA
>CABHPP010126195.1:0-45402 GCA_902168425.1 Peromyscus attwateri
AAAAAAAAAAAAAAAACTATAAGTGGACAATATATATTTTGTATGAAATTCCCAAAAACTTAATAAAAGCATTATCTCAAAAACACATTATAAAGTTGCCACCAGTGGGCAGGGCTACTGCAGGAAGGTTCCTCCTCTCCAAGACCCCCCAGCGGACCCTGCAATCTACATGCCCTGCCCACACACCCATCTGTCTGAGACCCTCACTACTTCCTGAGACTTGGAGACCAACCCCCAGCTCCCATCCAGCCCAGAGAGCTCCCACATGGCCCAGAGAGCTCCCATCCAGCCCAAAGAAAGAGAGAGCTCTCATTGGACAAAAAGCTGTCATTGGACCAAGAGTAAACCCAGGAAACAGGGAATCTGTCAGCCCTGGTTAGACTAAGAGTGGCTTTCTGAGAAATAGAATCTGCCACCTCTCATTGGACCAAGAGAGGCTTCCTGAAACACAGAATCTGTCAGCTCTGACTGGACCAAGAGCCCTGATAAGACAAAGAACGAATCCGGGAGTCAAAGAACCAACTAGCTTGAGTTGACCCAAGAGCAGCTCCCTGAGACACAGAAGCTGCCTGCTCCAATCAGACCAAAAGCTAAGATTAGACCCAGAAGGGCCCCCTGAGACACAGATACAAGAAACACAGAGTGGACCAAAAGCAACTCACTCAGACACAGGTAACTCTTATACCTATTAGACGAGAAGATGGACAGACGTCAAGGCAGAAGTACATGCAACAACATAAAGAGCAATACAGCATCACCAGAACCTAGCCCTCCTCCAACAGCAAGACCTGAACATCACAAGGTGGAAGAAACAGAAGAAAGCAACCTTAAGAATAGCATCATGAAGATGCTAGAGGCCTTTCAAGAAAAATTGAAAAATGAAATTGAGGAAAGATAAACAAAAAAGTGGAGGAAATCAATAAAGAAAATGAGAAAAGGTCAAACAAAAATGAGAAGAAATCTATAAAGAACTAGAGGGAAAGAAATAAAAAAGTAGAAGGAAAACAATAAATCCCTTAAAGAAAACCATGAAAAAACAATGAAACAGGTGAGGGAAACAGTTCAAGACATAAAAAGGGAAATAGAAACAATGAAGAAGACACAAACGGAGGGAATGCTAGAAATAGAAAATCTGAGTAAATGAACAGGAAACACAGATGCAAGCATAACCAACAGAATGCAAGAGATGGAAGAGAGGATCCTGGTGCAGAGGATACTATAGAGGAAATGGATTCATCAGTCAGAGAAAATACCAATGCCAAAAAAGTCATAACATAAAATGTCCAAGAAATCTGGGACACCATGAAAAGACCAAACCTAAGAATAATAGGGATAGAGGAAGGAGAAGAATACCAACTCAAAGGCACAGAAGAAAACATTTCCAACTTAAGGAAATGCCTACGAAGACAAAAGAAGCCTATAAAACACCAAACATACTAGACCCTCAAAAAAGTCCCCTTGCCACATAATAATTAAACAACTAAACATACAGAATAAAGAAAGAATATTAAGAGCAGCAAAGGGAAAGGTCCAAGTGACTTATAAAGGCAAACCCATCAGAATAACACCTGATTTCTCAATGGAGACTTTGAAAGCCAGAAGGACCTGGACAGATGTAATGCAGACACTAAGAGACCATGGATGCCAGCCTAGACTAATATACCCAGCAAAACTTTCAATCATCATAGACGGAGTGAACAAGACATTCCAAGACAAAACCAGATTTAAACAATACTTATCCACAAACCCAGCCCTAAAGAAAGCACTAGAAGGAAAATTCCAACCTAAGGAAGTCAGATACACCCATGAAAACACAGACAATAGATAACACCACAGCAGTAAACCCCAAAGAAGAGAAGTACACACACACTACCACCAAAAGATAACAGGAATGAACAATCACTAGCCATTAATATCCCTTAATATCAATGAACTTAATTCACCTATAAAAAGACAGGATAACAGAATGGATATGAAAGCAGGACCCATCTTTCTGCTACATACAAGACACACACCTCAAATTCAAAGATAGACACTACCTAAGAATAAAAGGCTGGGGAAAGTCTTTCCAATCAAATGGTCTTAAGAAGCAAGCTGGTGTAGCCACCCTAATATCCAGCAAAAAGACTTCAAACTAAAATCAATCAAAAGAGATCAAGAAGGGCATTACATACTCATCACAGGAAAGATCCACCAAGATGAAGTTTCAATTCTGAACATTTATGCCCCAAACACAAGGGCACCCACATATGTAAAAGAAACATTACTAAAGCTTAATCACATATAAAACCCCACACATTAATAATGGGAGACTTCAACACCCCACTCTCACCACTGCACAGATCTGCCAAATTGAAACTTAACAGAGAAATAAAGGACTTAACTGATGTTATGAAACAAATGGACTTAATAGATATCTACAGAACATTCCATCCTAACAAAGAAGAATATACTTTGTTCTCAGCACCCCATGGAACCTTCTCTAAAATCGACCACATACTTGGCCACAAAGCAAATCTCAACAGATACAAAACAATTGGAATAACCTCCTGTGTTCTATCAGGCCACCATGGTTTAAAGTTAGATTTCAGCAACAACAAACACTACAGAAAGCCTACAATCTCATAGAAACTGAATAATGCTCAACTGAATCACCAATGGGTCAGGAAGAAATAAAGAAAGAAATTAAAGACTTCCTAGAGATCAATGGAAATGAATATACCACATACCCAAACTTATGGGACACTATGAAAGCAGTACTAAGTGGGAAATTCATAGCACTAAATGCCCACATAAAGAAGTTAGAGAAATCTCACACTAGTGACTTAACAGCACACCTGAAAGCTCTAGAACAAGAAGAAGCAAAGTCACCCAGGAGAAATAGACACCAGGAAATAATCAAATTGAGAGCTGAAATCAATAAAATAGAAACAAAGAGAACAATACAAAGAATCAATGAAACAAAGAGTTGGTTCTTTGAGAAAATCAACAAGATATACAAGCCCTTATCCAAACTAACCAAAAGGCAGAGAGAGAGAGCATCCAAATTAGCAAAATCAGAAATGAAAAGGGAGATATAACAACTAATGCTGAGGAAATCCAGAAAATCATCAGGTCATACTTCAAACACCTGTACTCCACAAAACTGGAAAATCTAAAAGAAATGGATAATTTTCTGGATAGGTACCACATACCTAAGTTAAATCAAAACCAGATAAACTATTTAAATAGTCCAATAACCCCTAACAAAATAGAATCAGCCATTAAAATTCTCCCAACCAAAAAAAGCCCAGGACCAGATGGTTTCAGTGCAGAATTCTCTCAGATCTTCAAAGAAGAGTTAATACCAATACTCTTTAAATTGTTCCACACAATAGAAACAGAAGGAACATTACCAAACTCCTTCTATGAGGCTTCAATTACCCTGATTCCCAAACCAAATGAAGATGCAACAAAGAAAGAGAACGACAGACCAATCTCCCTCAGGAACATTGATGCAAAAATATTCAATAAAATACTGGCAAACAGACTCCAAGAACACATCAAAACAATTATCCACCATGATCAAGTAGGCTTCATCCCAGGGATGCAAGGGTGGTTCAACATATGAAAGTCTGTCAATGTAATACACCATATAAACAAACTGAAAGAAAAAAAAGCACATTATCATCTCACTAGATGCTGAAAAGGCATTTGACAAAATCCAACACCCCTTCATGATAAATGTCTTGGAGAGATCAGGAATACAGGGAACATAGCTAAACATAATAAAGACAATTTAGAGCAAGCCAACAGCCAATATCAAAGTAAATGGAGAGAAACTCAAAGCGATGCCACTAAAATCAGGAACTAGACAAGGCTGTCCACTCTCTACATGCTTATTCAATATTCTATTATTCAATAGAACTTGAAGTTCTAGCCAGAGCAATAAGACAACATAAAGAGATCAAGGGGATACAAAGTGGAAAGGAAGAAGTCAAGGTTTCCCTATTTGCAGATGACATGATAATATACATAAGTGACCCCAAAAATTTGACCAAGGAACTCATACAGCTTATAAACACCTTTAGCAATGTAGCAGAATACAAGATTAACACAAAAAAAAAATCAGTAGCCTTCCTATATACAATTGACAAACAGGCTGAGAAGGAAATCAGAGGTACATCACCCTTTACAATAGCCACAAGTGATATAAAATACCTTGGGGTAACTCTAACTAAGCAAGTGAAGGACCTGTATGACAAGAACTTTAAATCCCTGAAAAAAGAAATTGAAGATGTCAGAAAATGGAAAGATCTCCCATGCTCATTGATAGGCAGGATTAACATAGTAGAAATGGCAATCTTACCAAAAGCAATCTACAGATTCAACGCAATCCCTATCAAAATCCCAACACAATTCTTCACAGACCTGGAAAGAACAATTCTCAACTTCATATGGAAAAACAAAAAACACAGGATAGCCAAAAGAATCCTGTACAATAAATCAACCTCTGGAGGCATCACGATCCCTGACTTCAAGCTCTACTATAGAGTTACAATATAGAGTAATAAAAACAGCTTGGTACTGGCATAAAAACCGACATGTGGACCAATGGAATCAAATTGAAAACCCTGACATTAATCCGCACATCTGTGAACATATCATTTTTGACAAAGAAGCCAAAACTGTACAATGGAAAAAAGAAAGCATCTTCAACAAATGGTGCTGGCATAACTGGATGTCAACATGTAGAAGGCTGCAAACAGGTCCATATCTGTCACCGTGCACAAAACTTGAGTCCAAGTGGATCAAAGACCTAAACATAAATCCAGTTACTCTGAACCTGATAGAAGAGAAAGTAGGAAGTAGTCTTGAATGCATTGGCCCTGGAGATCCCTTCCTAAATATAACACCAGTAGCACAGACAATGAGAGAAAAAAATTAATAAATGGGACCTCTTGAACCTGAGAACCTTTTGAAGAGCAAAGGACATGGTCAACAAGACAAAGAGACAGCCTACAAAATGGGAAAAGATCTTCACCAACCCATGACAGGGGACTGATATCCAGAATATATAAAGAACTCAAGAAATTAGACATCAAAATGCCCTACACTCCAATTAAGAAATGGGCTATCGAGCTAAACAGAGAATTCTCAACAGAGGAAGCTCAAATGGCTGAAAGACATTTAAGGAATTGCTCAACATCCTTAGTTATCAGGGAAATGCAAATCAAAATGACTCTGAGATACCACCTTACACCCGTTAGAATGGCTAAGATCAAAAACACTGAAGACAGCTTATTCTGGAGAGGATGTGGAGCAAGGGGAACACTCCTACACTGTTGGTGGGAATGAAAACTTGTACAGCCACTTTGGAAATCAATATGGCGTTTTCAAAAAAAAATTGGGAATCAATCTCCCCCAAGATCCAGCTATACCACTCTGGGGCATATACCCAAGGAATGCTCAATCATACCACAAGGGCACATCCTCAGCTATGTTCATAGCAGCATTGTTTGTAATAGCCAGAACCTGGAAATGCCTAGATGCCCTTCAACTGAAGAATGGATAAATAAAATGTGGTACATATACACAATGGAGTACTACTCAGCAGAGAAAAACAATGATATCACGACATTTGCAGGCAAATGGATGGATCTAGAAAAAAATCATCCCGAGTGAGGTAACCCATACTCAGAAAAACAAACATGGTATGTACTCACTCATAGGTGGATACTAGACGTAAAGCAAAGGATTACTAGACTGCTACTCACAACTCCAGGGAGGCTACCTAGTAAAGAGGACCCTAAGAAAGACACAGAGATCACCCAATGACAGAGAAATGGATGAGATCTACATGAGCAAACTGGACATGAGGGGGTGGGGTAATGAAGGGCAAGGGTCTGGGGAAAGAGAGCTTAGGGGAGCAGGAGATCCCAGCTGGATCAAGAACAGAAAGGGAGAACAAGGAAAAAGATACCATGATAAATGAAGACCCCATGAGAATAAGAAGAAGCAAAGTGCTAGAGAGGTCCCTAGAAATCCACAAAGATACCTCCACAATAGACTACTGGCAATAGTCGAGAGAAAGCCCGAACTGACCTACTCTTGTGATCGGATGGGCAAACACCCTAACTGTCATGATAGAACTCTCATCCAGTGACTGATGGAAGCAGATGCAGAGGTCCACGACCAAGCCCCAGGTGGAACTCCAGGAGTCCAATTGGCAAGAGAGAGGAGGGATTATATGAGCAAGAGATATTGAGACCGTGATTGGAAAAAGCACAGGAACAAATAGCCAAACTAATAGAAACACATGAACTATGAACCAATAGCTGAGGAGCACCCATGGAACTAGATCAGGCCCTCTGGATAAGTGAAACAGTGGATTAGCTTGAACTATTTAGGAGGCCCCCAGGCAGTGGAACCAGGACCTGTCCTTAGTGCATGAGCTGGCTTTTGGGAACCTAGGGCCTAAGCTGGGACACTTTGCTCAGCCTAGGTGAAGGGAGGAGGGGACTGGACCTGCCTCAACTGAATCTTCCAGGCTGAGCTGAATCCCCAGGGGAGCCCTTGCCTTGGAGGAGGTGTGAATGGGGGGTGGATTGGGGGGAATGCTAGGGGGAGGTGGGAGGAGGGAGGACAGAGGAATCCATGGCTGATATGTAAAATTAAATTAATTATAAAATTTAAAAAAAAGAATGGAAAGGTAAAAAAAACACATATACACATATGAAATTTCCAATAAATTAAAAATTTCAAAACAAACAAACTACCTAAATAAATTAAATAATAATGCAAAAACATAGAGGAAGAGATCAGGATCCCATATCCATCCCCAAAGATAGATTGCCAATGATACAAGATCTCCCCATAGACTTCCAAATAGAGACTGAGTCTTTAACACTTAAAGATTTTAGGGACATTCCACTTCTAAACTGTAACAGATCCTCACTTGTGAATTTACTACACCTGAACCTAGCAATACATTTTTTAAGATCAATGAGCATGTAAATGTATTGTCAGCTCATTCATTGCCCAAAGTCTGTAATTCATGTAGAAATCATTGTTAGTATTGTATATTTTATGCAACTTTAATGTTGATTAGTTTTTAAAGGAAATTCAGATTCTCATAAAAATTAAACTGAAGGTACATATTTGTCATATCCCCCTGTACTTATACAGGCAAACCCTCTCCCAATATCAAAATTCTTCACCATTCTGGTTTTTATCTTTTTCAGTATTATTTATTAGTATGTATTTCAGTATATTATTTACTTTAATCTTTCTGAGAATATTGAGAATGATTTTATGTATATTATATACATTTAGATACTTTTTGTGACATTCTTGTTCATCTTCATTCAAGTAATTCAATGAGTATTTTTCATATTTATTTGTAGAAATCACGTGTACAATAGGGGTATGAATTATTTTAGATAAATGTATCAGAAACCTTCTGTCCAAAAGTTTCATGTTTATCCTATAACTTAAAACATCTGGGTTATTTGTGGCTCATTTCTATTATATGTTTTTTTAAATGGTTTTCTACATCATCTGGTTCAGCTTTCTGGCACAGGTAGTAACTCTTTATCGAATGTTGTATGCTATCTATAAAAATTGTAATGACAGTGAATGGTTGTTATTGTCCTCAAGGGAAGGTTAAATTTTCTTCTCTATAGCAGATACAAAATGAACAGATCACTTTGATTCCAGGAAAGCTGGCCTGTTTCTTTCTGCTTGGTTTTTTTGTTTGTTTTGTTTTGTTTTTGTTTTTGTTTTGATGTTGCTGTTTTGATTTTGCTCTAGAGCAGTTTAATTGACTGTCTGTGGTATTTGCCTAGGCTTTAGCTCTAAGGATGGCCTCTTCTCTTCTCCCATTTTCTTCTCCCTAATATCACAAGGCCAGTAATTTTTCAGCTTAGAGCCTGAGCTTCTCAGACATTTGTGTTGTGCATAGTATCTGTCCCACCTGAAGCACATATAACACAAGGATGTAAAATAGCTTTGAGAAGAAACTTCACATGAAGACTGTGGTGCCTTGTTGTCTAAGTCCCCTCTATTTGATAGCCTTTTACTAATTTTATCTTCCCAGATCAATGAAACAGCTACAATATCTAGGGATCAATGTTCTATTCAATCTCATACCATGTGCTAAAAATGGCAAATATGCTAATGGAGAATATGGATTTAAGAATCTCCTGTGATGGCTAAACATCATTATTAACTTGTATGGATTTGTAATCACCTAAGAGAAACAACTTTTTGCATGACTATGAGAACATTTTCAGTGAAATTTAAATGTGGAGGAGAATCTCACCTTAAATGTATGTGTCATCTGTACATGAGAACCAGCATTGAATAAAGAGGAGAGGAGAAAAAAATCTGTGTCGATACCTACTTCCTGGTCACTGTCATGAATCAAACTATTGCCATCTTTTCTGCCTTGGTAGGCTGTAGTCTTCTGAACTATGATCCAAAAGAACCCCTTCTACCAATGTCCTGAGAACTTGGGTGTGGTTGTGTTCTAAAGTAATGGACTAAGTTGGTTGGACAGCAAATTTCAGGAAATCATGACATTCAGTATGTGTCAGTAAGGAATATGGAATTTTCCCAAATTTCTGCCCTAAGAAAATTATTCCCAGAATCCTGGGAAAGACGCTACATACGGCGTGAGGTATCTGAGGGAAAGGAATCTCCGTACACTATGCTCTTTTGTCCATAAACTTTACTCCTCCGTGACAAAATTCTATTTATACAGTTTCAGTCCTGTCCTCCCATTCAGCTCCTCCCTGTGCTGTTTTCCTGTTCTCATAGTTTTAGTAAGCTTCTATGCTTTTGCCCTGATCTATGTCTTCTGTCCCTTCATCCTCCATCTTGTCTTCCTAGCTCCTGGCTCTCAGAAAACTCTACCGAGATCTGCTTTACCCTCTACAGAACCTCTGTCTTCCTCTTCTCTCTCAGGTCATGCAGTTCAGTGTGGGTTGCTGGAATTCCACTCCAGTCCTTACTGCACCTGGTTTTGCAAAAAGCCCTATTGTCCTAAGTCAATCTCTGTCATGCCCCCAGCCTGAGGAAAGGAGATGGTCTGAACTTCATTTGCATGAGAAACAAAGCTATGCACCTAAGAGCCTGTTTGTCTCCTAGGCTCATTATCATACTGGCTCAACCTCGTGAGCTGTAGAGTAACTGCTGCCAAAGATCTCAAAGTGGTGCTCGGCTTGCAATCTGTACAACATAGAAAAGACCAACAGAAGTCCTAACCCACCCATAGCCAGGAGGCTAAAGGCAATTGAGCCCTTCCCTTCCTTAACGAGCCTTACTGCAAATTGGAGTCCTTGTAAGGTGGTATCCCATAGGCAAGTGGAACTTGAGTTTTAAAAATTTTACAACTTTCAAAGTCAATTCAAATGTATAATTGTAGAATTAAATTTATCATGCCCAATAGAATGAAAGATTAACTAACTGTGGTAGCTACTTTTTCTACCAGGGTCTCCATTGTGCTAGTTGTAGTAACCAATTAATAAATAGCAATCCCAGAAACAATAGCAGCAGTGGCCACCACTGCTATAACAGCAACAACAGCAACAGTGATGTCATATTCTCTTCTGGAGCGTGTGAGCATCATCTGTGTCTAACTGCGATGGTCCACTGGCATGGACACAGCTCCAGGAACACGAACCATGGCCCATTTTTCTTGATCCCAGCATGACTTAAGCTGGCAGCTCTGCAAAAGAATAACTGAGAACCATAAAGAAAAAAGAATAGACAGCAAACAAGGAGCAGAACTAATGGTCTCATAATGGCTACATTCAGGCTCACAAATTTTAAGGTATCTTCAAAAAGGCTAGATGAATTTCAGGAGGCCAATAAAGGTTGCACAGAGCCACTCCTGAAAAGGTAGGTACTACATCATCTTGAAGAGAATTACAAAAATGAAAAAGGTTTAGCTGGTATGCTATTGTTAACAAATGAAGGTCAGTGACCTTTAGAGTTATCCTTAATCTCCAAGGTATCTGGGTGACACATTGTCAACATTTTTGAAAAAAGTTACCATACATTACCTTCTGAAGAATCCAACCACATGGCTACAGTTCCTAGGCTTACATTAATGTTTGCCAAGGCTAGCAGTATTGGGCTCTCAATCCCCATTGGCATCAGAAGGGGAGATTTTTTTCCCAAAGGCCCAATACGTCTCTGCCAATCTGGGATTCAGCAGCAGCCACAGGGCGCACACAGCGCTCAGGAACCCAAAGAGGAACCTCATTGTCCTGCGGAAAGACACAAACAGATCCCCGGGCCCACACCAACACCAGATCGGGTCCCCTCCAAGTGCCAGTAGAAAGATCCTTCCATCACACCAGAGGATGATTTGCAACAGGAGCCCTTCCAATGCTTATCTGCAGTGGATACTCCAGGAGAATCCACCGATAAAATATTTAAAATATATAAAACAAGGGAAAGTATAGAATGTGGAGAGGAGAGATGAGCCCCTAGCTCCCCCCTTTTTACTTAGCAATGTATGTTTTTAAGGTACGATGGCAGCATTCTACTATAGCCTGTCCTTGAGGATTATAAGGAATACCAGTCTTATTAACAATAGAAAAGTCTTGGCAGAATTTAGAAAATCCTGTACTGCTGTAGTCGGGACCATTATCAGTCTTTATGCATTTCAGCACTCCCATATAGGCAAAAGCATGAAGGCAATGATTCTTTACATCCTTAACCTTTTCCCCTGAATGGGCAGAAGCAAAAATTAGAGAAGAATATGTATCAATAAATACATGGACATATTGTAATTTTCCAAAGGAAGGCACATGTGTGACGTCCATTTGCCACACATGATTAGGTAAAAGTCCTCAGGGATTACCTCCCAAATGAGGAACAGGTAAAAATTCAACACAAATAGGACATGATTAAACTATCTGGATGTCTTGTTCCCGGGTTATGCCTGTATGATGATGAAGAGATCCAGCATTAAGATGATAACGTTGATGTAACTGAGTAGCCTTTTCAAAGGCGGAACAAATTAATGTGACAGTATACGAGTAATGGCATCAGCCCTCTGATTACCTTAGCTTAGAGGTCCAGGCAATTGGGTATGAGCTCTAATATGGCCCACATAAAGGTTATGTGAGCGGGACCATATAAGTCCTTGCACTTGCAATAAATATTCATGAATGGGAGAAATGGATGGTATGTAGGCTGCTGTCTCCAAAGGCATAACTGTATGTGCCACATATTGGCTATCAGTATAAATGTTTAGAAGCTCATCAGAAAACATCTGTAAAGCAAGCAACAGTGCTTGTACCTCTGCCATCTGGGCAGAAGTGCCCTGGACTTTCATTCTCTTTACTATGTTACCAGAAACCACCACAGCAAAACCACTGAAGTGCCATCAGTAAATACCACACGGGCCTGAGGAATAGGAGTCATCTGTACTATCTTGCGAAATATAACAGGATGCAATTTAAAAAATTGACACACATCATTGGAGGGGTAGTGAGTATCAAACTGACCCTGTAGGGAGCATGTCAATATGGTCCAATCATTAACATTAGCTTGCAACCATGCTATTTGAGACTGGGTGTATGGGGTCACCACAATATCTGGCTCCTTACCAAAAGTTTGAACACTGATCTTGATTCTCTTAAATATAATCTGAGCAACAGCCCGTGGATAAGGAGTAATGGTTTTTGCTGGAGAAGCTGGGGAATGTACCCATAGAATAGGACCTGTTTGCTAAAACACTCCAGTAGATGAAAGAGTAAAACAAAATATTCATGACCTAAATAATGATAGGGAAAAGATACCTGTACCTTTTCTGGGGCTATCTGTAAATTAGCCAGGCTAAGAACCTCTTGTAATTTAGAAAAGGCATCAAAAACAAGTTTTTATCTTTAGTAGCCATTAAAATATAAGTTAATCACAAATAAATGTCAATGTTTAGGAATTACCACAGGGGCAGGCAAGCCAGCCTGTGTTGCTCCCATGAGAAGCACGGTTTTATTTACAGCTCTAAGATCCTGTAATAGCCTCCATTTTCCTGACTTCTTTTTAATAACAAATATAGGTGAGTTCCAAGGTGAAGTGGAAGGAATGGTATGTCCAGCATTTAACTGTTCCTTAACTAATGTGTTCGCAGCCTCCAATTTTTCTTTAGTAAGGGGCCACTGTTCTACCCATACAGGATCATGACTTTTCCAAGTGATTTTTATTGGTTGTATAATCGAAGGCTGCTGTGCAGTGACCCCTATGGAAAAGACCCTAATCCTATAGTATCTCCAGGACCTCTAGTGACACAGTTTTTGTCTGCCACAGGGAGTGGGTCTCCTTGTAACATTTTCCCTAAGCCTCTGCCCAGGCAGTAGCCCTGACTCTTCATCATCTGTTGTACAGGCTGTGTAGTAAGCACGGCTCCCATACCATCTAACACATCTCGTCCCAAGTTCACTGGAATGTCAGGTAGCACAAAGGGTTGAAAAATTCCTGCATGACCTTCCTCATCCTTCCAATTTAAAAGTAGCCTGCTCTGTAATGGCGTCTGAGCTGTGCCGATACCTTGTAGGTTAGAGGTGGAATTTTTAAAGGGGCCAATAGGTATCTCAGGATTCTTGTGAAATTATAGATATATCCAGCACCAGAATCCAATAATCTTTCAATCTCAATCCCATATAATTTTATTTTTAATTTAGGCTGTTTATCATTGATAACTGTTTGTCAAAACACCTTTTCTCCTGTACCTCCAAAGCCTCCAGTTCTACATATAGGCGCCATTTTGCATTTAAAATATGAAAGCAATAATAATTGAGCAATTCTATCACCAGCTTCTATTTCCATGGTCCTTTATACATATGCCAATTATAAAAGCATTAAATACAATCTCTATAGGATTTAAAGAGGTAACTTTAGGTAATACTCTTGAGTATTTTATAAAATCTTAAAAAGAGGATCGTTTTTTATAGATTCCAAGTAACACATTAGCACAAATAGCCAATTATTAACAATGTGGACCAAACAATTTACCTGTATTTTATTTACTGGAAAAATAATTTTGTAACCTCTTTATCAGGAAGATTATTATTTATGGGTTTATCTTAGAAACAACATTATTTAATAAGCTAATAACCCAATCCATTTCAGGTGTTATATTTCTATAGAATTAAACCAAGGATTTCTAGAAAGCAACTTAAATTGCAGAGCCAAATTTTCAGTAATGATCAACAGACAAGAGCACACCCAATATATATTTCAAAATTATGAATCCTGTTCCTTTAGTTTATCGACCATGAAAATCCAAACATTTATCCAAACATTTATTAGGACAATGAAAAGAACAGAACATCCTTTATTCACACAGCATTGACTTAGCATTCCATGTCCTGACCAAAACCATTTTTCACCAGAAGTTGGGCCCGTTTAAACTTTTAGCACCTGTCCCTCTCCCAGACTCTGCTCCCTTGGCGCAGGCTGGAGCTGTAGCTTCGGCTTTGGCTCCACCCAGTGCTCCCGCTCTAGTGCTGGCGTCTGCCGGGGCCGCACTCCATCGCAGCTCCGCCTCCCACCGGCGGGTACCTGTCCACCCGCTGCTCCGGGCCATCTCCGGGCCATCTCATGCATGCCTTTGTCCGCCACCGCTGCTGGGCGCGCGCCCTGCACATGCAAACTCACATTTAAACTTCCTACTCCCATGAAGGGACTACCTAATAATGAGTTTTCCCACCATAAGGGAAAAACAGAAAAACATTTCCCACGAAGGGATCCTAAATATTGAATTATTCCCACTCTGAGGGAAAAATGAACATTTAAACCAAAATTAAGCAAACAGGCAGCAAAACTTCTAACCTCTGGGCTCGCTTGCTATTCAGCCAGCAGCAATGAGGCCTACCTGCCCACTCTTTGAAATTCAGATGCTGCCGCTCTGCACTGGCAGGGAGAAAGAACTCAGAGTTTCAGCTATCCTGAAAATTCTACAATTGGAAAAAGTCTTTTCTTCCTCCATTACCACTGGGAAGAGGCTTTTCTCTTCCCTTCATCCTTCCTCTACAGGGCCCCAAAAATCTTTAGGCCTAGTTTCAAAAATTTTCCCCTTTTTACCGGGAAAATCCTTTTTTCTTGATTAAAATTTTCTTCCCTTTTCTAAGGGGAAATTTCCTTTCCTTCCCTCTTCTCTATTGGGAAGATTTCCTTTTTTTATTTAAAATCTTTAGCTGTCTTGCCCTTTCTTAACTGCGGTGGTGCCCTATTTGTACCCATAACAATTCATCCTTACCTTTTATTTTTTCTTTAAATTACTGGCCAGTCTTCCAAGGATGTCCATCAGCTTTTCCCTTCTTTCTCGGATCTCGGTAGGAACCTCCATTGTTACTAAGAATACTAGATGCTAAACACAGAGCTTCAGGATTGATATCTGACATACTGCATTTATGTATGACTTTGGTCCAACTTTTCCTAGATATGTTCCATACCTCCCTTTTGGAATGGGATGTTTATTCTGTGCGTAGTACATTGAAAATACATAACACATGTTTGATTTTACAGGGATGCAGATTTTATAGTCAGCAGATTGCCTAGAGTCATAGAAAAGAATTAAAATTTGCACTTTTGAAAATTGTGAAAACTATAAAGAATTTGTGGAGTCTCACATGAAATCTATCATGAGATGACTGTGAACCTAAGTGGACCAGTTTTTTAAAACACACTTTAAAGTGATTTGTTTGAGTGTTAAGTTGACAAGGACTTTTAAATTCTGATGGCTAATCTTCATTGTCAACTCACGAGGCACACCTATACAAATAAATGTGAGAATATTTCCAGAGATACTAAATGAGGAAAGAACACATACCATGAATGTGAGGGTATTATCCCATGAACTAATATCCCCTATTATGACAAAGGGAAAAGAAGAAAGATGAATATCAGGATTCTCCCAATTACAGGTCAGTACCATAACCCAGGTGATCCAGTTATTATGTTTTCACCACCACAATAAACTTATTAATCTAAATTGTGAGCCAAGACAAACCCTTCTTTGCTTTAGTTTCTTTTTGTTTGGCATTTGGTCAAAACCACAAGAAAATCATGACTAATACTTCTTAACCCTCATGACAACTAAGTAGGTGAATTGTACCTAATGGTTCATAAACACTGAATATAAAAGCATTAAAACATGAAAAATAAATGGCTCAATGTATTTAACAATCATAGCAGAATAAATTATAAGTAAATGAGTCTATGTGGTATAATCTTTTCTAACTCAGCCTGTTTAAATTCTCCCTACTATATGAAACTCAGTCTGGTGGCACTTCTTCCATAATTTCTTTCTGTATATCAGTTATTAATATTTAACATTCTATTCTTCATAAATTATTACTTCATTTATAGACCAAGAAAATAATACTAGCCCAATGATCATATACAACCTACTTTCTGAATTATGCTTTGCCTATCCCAGACAATAGAATTCCCTGGTCACAAAACTGCAAATAATGTCAGATTTGGAAGAACCCTTGGTCTGAATGCTTTGCAGTAGAAAAGCAGAAACAACCATTTGGAGTATGTGCCAGCTGGCCTGAATTGTGAGCCATAGGGACTTGCTTGTAAATAGGATTATCAAATTAAGAGCAAGAAGTACCATAAATATAACAAAATAAATCATGAGATATATTAATTTTAAAAGACATTCTCTGAATTTTATATTCATATTTGTCAGAAATTCTTTTAAATTTGCTAAGTCTAGCAATCCTACTTGCAAGAGATGTCAACAAAAGTAGTTTTGGAGGGATAAGGTGTTGATAGCCTCAAATTACAAGACAGATATGGGAGTGGAAAGAAAGTTAGCTAGGAATGTAAGCAGAACACAAGATGTCCTTGAAGAGTCAGGGACCTGGCAAAGATGCTACCTGACCAGCCATGTTCCAGAATGAAAGGCTAAGAAATCTGTGCATTTGGCCTTTGAATATAGTCATCTAGATTATTATGGAACTATATCTCAGAAGATTAAGGGATGTTCTATATTTAAATGAGATTTATAAATTTAATTAACTTGTCTACTTTAATAATTTATTCATTAATTTTTAATTATTAAATCTATATATTTATACATCTGGGATCTCTGTATGGCATGGATTCCTTCATTTGTACAGCAATCTAGACCATGTTAGGGCAGGATTGTTGCCTCTATCATTGTATTTACATCACATCAACTTCAGAATAAATTAATCTTCATAGTCTGTTCTGTTTCCTTTATTTAGTCATGCAAAGCATTTAAGATCCTTTGAGGCAAACTGTGACAGCTCTTCATGCTCACTGAAATGCTGAGCAGTTTATAGATGAGAAGACTGGACAAAGGGCATAAGTAAGTGAACACACACCTGTGGACAGCCTGACTGGAAACTGTACATATCCAATAGATCTTGGGCAGATTCCATGAATCAATTCAGTGCTTCGGTTGCCTTATTTATGAAATTATGAGAAGGAACAGGACTCTGCTTTTGGTTTTTAAAAAATTTAAAGAGGTAAATATTGTTAAAGCAACAAAAAGATTGTTTAGCAGAAGACCGAGTCTAGTAAAATTTAATCTTTATCTGCAGGCAACAATGTAAACTCCTACAGAGATAGTCCTGACTATGCATGGTGCTGTTATTATTAGAAACACTGATAAATCTATGTGCTTTTCAGAGAAAGACTGAAATTATTTCTTTATGACTCTGAAAATTGCCATTGTGTTTATCAATACTTCAGAAATATTTCATGTACTCCACATGTAGAAAAAGAAGGGCTTATACACAAATTAGAGGAACAAAAATCTCTGAAGAAAAGAAGATGTGGAAGTTTGAAAAGTCCCCATCTCAGTAATGTACCTGAGGAGTACAGCAAGGAAGTTTGAAAGAGGAAATATGTCTGCTTTACAGAAAATCACTTTGTACTCCGGGCTGTGTTCTTGCAATAATAGTGTTACATGGATATCGTAATGGGTTTCTTTGTGCTTTGACTAGAGCAGATTTCCAAGTAGATAAGCATTTATTTAAAGAGACTAGAGCAGATTTCCAAATAGATAAACATTTATTTAAAGAGACAAATGGAAATTACACTTTAGTAGTTTCACAACCGACATATGGAAAACTTTCAGTGACTATTCTATGCTAGGATCTTGTCTTGCTTTTTTGGCTGGTGTCTAGAGAAATTCAAGCTTGTTTTTATCAAGATTTCTGTCAGTCAGGAGATTGATTCTTTGACCTGGCAACCATCTAACAAATTCCCTGAAGCTGTAGCTATTTTGCAGATTCCATTAATTCTGAGAACAACATCCATAGGGGATTTCCTTCTTCTACACACTGCTGCCCTCTTGTTCCAGCAGTATGCTAAATGTCAAGCAAGGGAATGGAGATTTAAACACGCAAACAAAAAAAGACAATTGTCTTTACCATAAAAGACCATATAGTCTAGCTGAAAACCTGAAACATTTAAATCTGAAAGTAATTTTGGCTTAAATCTATGAGGATTTATATAATTAATATTCACTGTCAGAAAATATTAACAGTAAAGAAGTTAGTAGTAATGCTAATAATAGAGGTAATCCAAAATTTAATCTTTGAGTGTTTACAATAGGCCAGTACCTAGTCTAAGCCTTAGTGTGTTGTGCTAGTGCCTGCACTACCGCCACCCGTTCACCATGTCCCAGCGAGGGGCTGTGGATTGAAAAAATAGAGACAAGAAACATCAATCGATTCATTCACCATCGCAGAATGCCTAATGCCATTTATTGAAAGAGGGAGGAAACCTTAAATACAGGCTTACAGCACAATAGAGGAACCCTAGAGGGCAGAAGTTCGCTACCCAATGTTCTACATTCTTACATCTAAGCTGTTTACACCAAATGCAGGATACACGAACAAAGAACACCAAATGCAGGATACACAAAGAACCTCCGGTGAGCACCTCCTCAGCGTTCAGTAAGAAGGAAATTGGCAGGGAATCAGCATAGGGAGGACATCTGGTCAAGGTCGGCAAGCAGGCAACAGTTTACTCAATATGGGAAGGCCAGGGCCCACATTAGTGCATCATATGTTGGATGAAATAGTGTAGTAGGGCTTCTATAATGAAGTATCACAAACTAAATGCCTAAAACAATAGAAATGTTCTTCTATAGTTTTGGTAGGAAGATATCAGAAAGAGAGCTTTAGGAAAGAATATGTCTTTGAATCTTTCTACCATGTAGTGCTCTCACAGTCCTCACTCCTTGGCTTGTAGGTGTATTATGCCAGTTGTTGCCTCAGTCACCACATGATCTTACGCCCTGGATTTGTGTGGCCTCCCTATTTTATGTACAGGTAACAAATGGGTATTTAGACTCCATCCTAAGCCAGTGTGACCTTATCTGAATTAAAAAGATTTATAAAGACTATTTCTTAACGTTATAGTCTGAGTTTCAAGGTAGATAATTTTTTTTGCATAAATGTGAATCAGTATACTACAGAGGCAAACTAATTAAGACAAAAATTGAATATGAATCCTATAACTTGAGGTGGAACCTCAAAGTAGAAGAGAGCTTGGGTTTCAATTCAACAAATACTTATTCAGCTGTGCAGGAGTGCTGCAAGCTGTAGAAAAACGTAATGGAATTCAGCTACTATCACAAAAGCTACTACTTGGAAAAGTCAAGGATTTCTCCAAAGGTCAAGCCATGGCTTAAGAAGTCTTGGTGATATTTTAGCTTTTGTTTATATATTAGCTGGTTCCTACAGTGATTTTCTTGTAATGCAATGCTTGCTTCCAAGATTTCCTAACAGTGTATTTATCTAAAATACCTAATCAAGCGTCCAAGGCCAAACGAAATAACACCTGTCTCCTAGGTCAGGAGGATAGCTTTATTTCTTGGGCTATTTATGATGAGATCCTCCTTTCTTATAGCCTTATGAATAGACTCCTAGTTTCTTACCTAACCATTTCTAGGAATGTAGATTGAGCACATAAATTCTCTTCTAGACTAACCAATCATTAGCACTCATTTGGGTTGTAAAAGAAAGCCTGACAGGCACTGCCTGAGGAAAATTCTTACCTGCTTTATGACCCCATAAGAACTCAGGCCTGGTGACCTTGCTCTGCCAGAAGATTACTATAGCTTGGGTTTATAACTGAACACCTCAGAGACTGAGGGAAACTGAGGTATAAGGAGAATGAAGAGAGGATATTGAGGATTTTGGCTGGAGAGGATTTTTGACTAGAGAACTGGTCAGGATGGAAGACGAAGAGCCAGATGGGAAAGTACTAGATGGGTAAGAATGAGATGAGAAGGACCTAGATGAGGCAGAACTAAGATGACAGAATTAAGTTAGAACTTAGAGGGGACAACAGATAAAGGCACAGACAAATCAGGCAAGAAGGAGCTAGGCATGAGAGCAGAATAGAATCTGTGTAGAGAGAGAACTGACTGAGAAGAATAAAGTGTATGAACTAAGGAGTTTCCTGTATGTAGATTCATTTCATATTATCAGAGATTAAATTATCAGCTGGTTATAGATTCTTCCCAGATCCTGGGAGGGGACTATCAAGGGGCTGGACCCCCGTATCCCCAATATAGGAGTAGAGAGATTCCACATCCAGTGTTAGTATTTATTGAAATAGAGATTTGTATTGCAAATATATACAAATTTAAGTAAGACATGTTTTTCAGTAGAATAGATTTATACAGCAGATGCCCAGAGCAGGTATGTTTCCTCTGCGCTCTGCCCTTCACCTCACTCTCAGAACTGACATCTTCACAGACAGAACAGGAAGGTTGAGGGAACAACCCTATTTCATTGGCAAAGGAACAGGTGATAAAAGAGACTCTTTTGGTAACTAAGTCAGTATTCAGGAGTTTTTCCTGAGGCCTATCCCTTTTCATAACTTAGCCATGTAACCACACTTAACTGCAAAGGACACTGAGCTCATTGCATTATTACAAAACCAATTATTACAAAAATTACAACTCTGTTACCAAGAATGGAGAATAGATGTTAGAACTCTGCTTTTCTACCCAGAGATGCAGAAACTCAAAATATGTTTTGGAAAGAATATAAATTATTATATGTCTTAATTTTCTATTGGTTGCTACTGTAACTGAATACCATAAAATTCTAGTCTTAAATTAACACTATTTCATTTTCTATCATTCAGGAGGACAGCCAAAATGATACTAGCAGAGATGTGTTTCTTACAGTGGTTCTCAATCTGTGTGTTGCAACTACAAATAGACCTTCGGAAATCACAGATATTTACATTACAATTCATAACATTAACAAAATTACAGGTATGAAGTAGCAACAAAAATAATTTTATGGTTGAGCATCACCATAGCATGAAGAACTGTATTAAAGGGTCACAGAATTAGGAATATTGAGAACTCCTGCTTCTGGAGGTCCCAGAGAAAGACCTGTGCCAACCTCTAATAATGTCTAGAAGGTATCTGCATTCAATACAACATGACCCCCATACCTTCATCTTTGATGAGAGCATGATTGCTGTCCTTCTGATTTTTCATGTCTCTGACTCTAAATTCAGATGGGGAAGTTCTCCTCTTAAGGTGTTAGTTTGGGTTCCTATGGGTGATCCAAGAAACTTTCTCCATCTAATTAATTCTGAAAATAGCCATACATATTTCCACATAAATAATATGTACACAGACTCCAAAAATTAGGAAATGGACAATTGTGACAGGGTAGTCATTTTTTTTTTTTTTTTTTTTTTTTGTCATCCGTGGATAGACAGTTAAAATGCCATTGGATAGGTCTTACAAAATAAGTGCAGGTTGATATACAAAGAGAAGCTCAACTTCATTAATGTGGATATGATTTTCAGAGATGCTCCATGTTGTCCTTGTTGGGGTTGTCACTGCTTCAGTGAAACGCCCTGGCCTAAAACAACTTGAGAAAGAAAGGGTTTATTCAGTTTATACTTCTAAATCACTGTTCATCATTGAAGGAAGTCAGGACAGGAACTCAAACAGGGCAGAAACCTGAAGGCAGGAGCTGATACAGAGTCCATGGAGGAGTACCACATACTAGTTGCTCCTCATGGCTTGCTCAGCCGTTCTTAAAGAACCTAGGACCACCATGCCCGGGATAGCACCACCCATAATCGACTGGGCCCTCCCCCATCAATCACTAATAACAAATTGATCTATAGGTTTGCTTACAGCTCCAGCTTGTGAAAGCATTTTCTTAATTGAGGTTTCCTCCTGTGAGATGACTTCAGTTTGTGTCAAGTTGGCATTAAACTAGCCAGCACACATGTATAAAACAGAAACTTCATAGAAGGTATCACAAGAAATTTATGCATGATTGGAAAGTTAAGGGATATGATCATTACTGATTGCCAACTTGACAGAACCTATAATAATCTAGACAAGCTTCTGAGTACACCTATCAAAAATTATCAAAATTAGGTTAGACTTCGGGGAATGCCTATGAGGGATTATCTTGAATAGGTTAATTGATAGCAGATGATACACTTTTATACATTGATTGTATTTGGCACCATTACAAGAGCTGAGCTCCTGGACCGAATGTAAAGGAGAAAGCCTGCTGAGTGCCAGCACTTACTGCTCTCTATTTCCCAATGGTGCGTTCAGTGTTATCAGCTACTTCAAGCTCCTGTTGCACTGACGTCCTTGCCACTGTAGACTGTGCCCTGGAACTATGAGACAAAATAAACTCTTCCTACTTAGAATTTCTTTTGCCAGCGCATTTTATCAAGCCACAGGAGAAGCAAACAAGACAAGGGGTAAGTGTGCGGGGTTCCTAAGTGACAGGCCTAGGTATTGGATATGAATGTGTACACAAGGGGAAAGTAGAAGTAAATATTTTATTGAAGGGTTGACGAGAGGAAGACAATGATTGGGAAAGATAAATTTGTTCACATGAGCATGAAAAACAGCCAACAGATTAAAGGTCCACTCTAAGGATTTATATGCAAATGAAAAGATTTTCATTAAGCTTGAGAGAGAAAAGGAAAAAAATAATTTTTTGTCATGAATAATGGAAAGAGCAGAAGAATCCAGTGAAAATTGATTCTGAGATTTTTAAATATGAGCAAAGAAGAATGCAGAAATAGATTACAAAGCAGGGAAATCAAATTGTCATATCAAACATATATGTATATTTTCTTATGGTAACATTAATCCTCATCTAGAAATACATATACTGTTAGGTAGTATTGTAGAAAAAATAAAAAGCCTCAAATTTTGCATTTAATGAATGAAGAATGGCCATAAAATATTGAGTTATCTGGACTTCTTTAATTCATATTATTGGGCTGCCTGTTCATTTTTTTTCCTATGAAGATGAGAAACATTTCTTTCTATCAATAAAATAAACATTCCAATTTCCTGTCATCAGACAAAGGCCATGAAGACAATGAAGTCCTTTTTACATACACACAGTAAAATAGAACTAAAGTGGGAACATTTTAAATCTGCTCTATAGGACAATAGATGGGTGGAGTCTAGGCTGCCATTGTTGCAAAAGTCAACTACAGGGAATGCTGGTGTCAGGGAGAAAAGAAAAACAATTTATTTGATAAAAATTGTTTGCATTAAACTGAAGTTTTAATAGATTTCTATAGAGTATTACATTACCAGAAGAAATTGAGTGAGATCAAAATTGTATCAGTTAGAAGTTCTTGTTGGGATCATCCTCAAGTCTTGCTGGGGTCTTTTATGCTTTAACGTCCATGAAGATTTCTGAACACAGTATAAATAAGGGATAGGTCTCAGAGCAGCATCAAAAGTTGACCTATAACAGTTGTATTTGTGATTTTCCAATAATCTCTCTTCCTCAACTTCATCACTCAGGAAATTACAGTTTCAGCATTGAATGAGCTCAGGATAACACACATGGGAATTTCTACCATAGGAAGAGCAGGCTATGCTGTTTGTGGTGCAGAGGAGGTGAAGAACCCTGGAACAATCAAACACCATGCATGTTTGTGAGAACACATAAAACATTTATCAAGACTTCTAAACTAGTGTTTATTCTGATAGAGGCCATAAACCATAGGAAGCTGGCCAATTAGGTAATAGTCTGAAGTCATCTATAGCCTCAGGACTAGGTATTATAAAAAAAATTAGATAGTGATACAAAAACACACACTGCTACCTAGATGAATACACATAGTGATGACAAAACCTATTTTGATTATGTCTTTAAGGAAAGAGGGACCATTACTTTGAATTTGTATGTGTATGTTTATGTAAATGTAGAGGTACTTGCATAGGTAAGTGCATGTGATGCCAAAGGTCAATCTCAAAGACCACTCCTCAGGTACTGGGATCTGGGGATTGAGTTGAGATTCTCATGCTTGCACAGCCAGCGCTCTGCCAACATAGCAATCCCCCTGCCTCCAAGCTCTCTAAAGCCAAATTCCAAATAAACCATACCTCTTTCATAGTTTACAGCAGCTTCAAATATCAATTTCTCTATTGTGAGCCTTAATTTGAGCAAGTTACCAAGCTTCTCAATGCCCCTGTGTACCCATTTAACAAAGGAAATAAGAAGCATATGTTCTCACAGGTTTTATTTTTATGAGGTTTTAAAGAGACAACCCCTGTAAAATACTTAATGAAGTCTTGAAAAGACAGTATAATAGTAAAAAAACAAATGTGAAAGAGAAAAATAAAATCTGCCATAGAAGTTTAAGACAAAGTTCCTCATAGAAATACTACTGTGCATTAAAAAGACACTTAAAGTCAAAGACAAAGAAATATAGAGGAACACGAAAAAGCTATGCTCATTCTGCCACATTGTTTTACTCAGCAGCTAACTCATCCCTAGCCAGAAGCCTCCTGTATCCTCAGTGACAAAGCTGACAGCTGGGAGCCTACAGATGTGGAGCTCATGAGAAACGCTTTGCTGTCAGCACAAGTGAATGTTTACCTGCCCATGTCTGTGGCATCTTGTGGCAAGGGCATTCAGGGGTAAATATTGGTTTTACCTTCTAGAACTACAGGCTATAATTATAAAGCAGGGATTCCATATAACTCAAATGAGCAGTTTAATTAATTAGAAAGCCTTTTTAAAAGTCAAGCCTGCTTTTATTTTAAATAGCTATCATATGGACTCATAATTTATTTGAGAAGAGAGACTCTTCTCCCCCATCCCTGCCCCTTGTTTAGTTATCGACTAATTCTTACCCAAGGACAGCATAAACATTAACCAATTTGCCACTGGTAAAGAAGGGAGAAAGAATATTTTAGTGTTATGATTAGCATCATATTCTGGCTTCAGTAACCCTTGGTGTTGGGAAACACAAGATCCCATCATAATTTATCACTTTCACTTTTAATGAGTCACCAGAAAAATAGATACCTGATGATCAATGAGCTGTTCCAAAGAGTGAAGCCAAGGTCTTTTATCTTTGGTTGAATGAAGAGTTCTAATAGCCATGCTGTAAAAAGGTGGGGTAGGCTAATGAGCACACACACAACAATAGTGAAGGACTCTACACAACTCCGTGAGAGAAAGTTGGAAGCATACTATCAAACTGCTTGCCCAATTCTGAGAAAGTAAAATCCTTAGAATAAATGAATAAATAAATATCATTTTGAAGGGCTCACAATGTACTTCCGGTGGTAGAGAGTTTATCTGGCATGCTTGAAATCCTGGTTTCAATGCCCAACACCCAGAACTTCATGAACAAGGAATGGTGGTGTTGTCCTGAAGTCCCAGCACATAGGAAGTGAAAACAAGTATATGTGCAGTGAAATGTTGAGACAATTGGGCATAATCCTATGTACTTAGGAATATTTATGTATACATACTTGCATGCATATATATTTGCATGTACCAATTAGTGAAAAGAAGAAATGGACTTGAAAGAAATTAATGAGGGTTACATAGAAAGGTTTAGAGGAAGGAAATTTAAAGGGTAAATGATGTAACTATATTCTCAAAAAATATAAGACGTGATAAAAATCACACTTTCTTAAACACTTGAAGAACAAGTAAGAGTCAACAGACCTGGCAGCTTTACCAGAGGTGAGGCTGTTCCTAGGGACCCCAAGTAAGACACCACCAACCACCCAGTAACACTCCTTAAAGCCCACCCAACAACCCCTGCACCCCCTTCTCTAGACTCCATATGCCTACCTACCACTTCAGTAGAAGACTTAGGCTCTACCAGAGGTCAGGCTGTTGCTAGGGACCCCAGGTAGGACACTACCTGTTGCCCATTAACATTAAAGTATGCTCAGCGTTTTTAAGAAAAGTCAACAAGATAAACAGGACTTTAGCAAAAATAATTAAAAGGTAGAGAGAAAATATCCAAATTAATAAAATCAGAAATGAAAAAGGGGACATAACAAGGACACTGAGGAAATCCAGAGAATCATTAGTTCATACTTAAAAAACTCAGAAAAATCTAAAAGAAATGGACAAATTTCTTGGTATATACCACATAGCAAAATTAAATGAAGATAAGATAAAATATTTAAAGAGACCCATAAGCCCTAAGGAAATAGAAGCACTCATTAAAAGTCTATCTTGACAGAGTGAACCATTGAGGGGTTAGGGGAAAATCTGGAGTACAGGAAATCTTCAGGACCTCACAAGGATGTTCCCAGCTAAGACTCATAGCAATGGTGGACAGGGTGTTTGAACTTGCCTTCTCCTATACTCAGATTGGTGTCTACCCTAATTGACATCATAGAAGCCACATCCAGTGACTGATGGAAACCGATGAAGAGATCCACAGGCAAGCAACTTGAACTCCTGGAGTTCAGTTGAAGAGAGGAGGAGAAATTATAGGAGCAAGGTGGGTCAGGGTCATGATGGGAAAAACCACAGAGATAGCTGACCCAAGCTAATGGGAGCTCATGGACTCTGGACTGACAGCAGGAGAGCCTGCATGGGACCACACTAGGCTCTCTGAATGTGGGTGACAGTTATGTGGCTTGATGTCTTTCTGGGTACCCTGGCAATGAGACCAGGACTTATCCCAGGTACACCAACTAGTTATTTAAAGCCAATTCACTATGATGCAATGCCTTACTCAGCTGTGATGCAGTGCTGAGGGGCTTGGACCTGCTCCAACTTGGTATGCCAGCCTGTGTTGACTACCCAAAGGAGGACTTGCCCCCTATGAGGAGAGAATGGGGGTATGATAGGAAAGAGAATAGGGTTATGAGAGGGAGCAGGAGAAGGGGAAGGAGGGAGAACAGGGGTTGGTATGTAAAATGAAAAAAAAAAATAAATAAAAAATAAGTCTACCAAGCAAACTAGCACAGAGTCGGATGGTTTCAGCACAGAATTCTACTAGACTTTCAAAGAAGAGCTAATACCAATATTCTTCAAATAAGTCTACAAAACAGAAACTGAAGAAATATTGCCAATTTATTTTTATGAGGTCACAGTCACCCTGATACCCAAACTACACAAAGACTCAACAAAGAAAGAGAATTACAGGCCAATTTCTTCATGAACTTTCATGCAAAAATACTCAATAAAATCTCACAAACCAAATTCATAAATGAATCAAAAAGATCATCTACCATGATCATATAAGCGTCATCCTGGAGATACAGGTTCAGCATATGAAAATCTGTCAATGTAACCCATCATATAAACAAACTGAAAGAAAAAAATCCATATGATCATCTCATTACATGCTCAAAAATTCTCTGACAAAATCAAACAAAGCAAATGAAAGACTTGTATGGCAAGAATTCCAAGTCTTTGAAGAAAGAAATTGGAAAAGATATCAGAAAATGGAAAGATCTCCCATGCTCATGGATTAGTCCATCTTACCAAAAGCTATCTACAAATTCACTGCAATCACCATTAAAACCCCAACATATTTCTTTACAGACCTTCAAAGAACAATACTCAACGTTTTATGGAAAAAAAAAAACAAAACAGAATAGATAAAAAAAAATCCTATAAAATAAAAGAGCTAAAGGTATCACCACCCCTGATTTCAAGCTCTACTACAGATCTATACTAATTAAAACAATATAGCATTGGTATAAAAATCATACAGGTGACTCAATGGAATCTACATACTTATGGACACTGGATTTTTGACAAAGAAGCTAAAATTATACAGTGGAAAAAAGAAAGCATCTTCAACAAATGATGCTGGAATAAATGGATGTTGACATATAGAAGAATAAAAAAAGATCTCTCTCTCTCTCTACACACACACACACACACACACACACACACACACACACATATATATATATATAAAACCCTACACAAAACTCAAGTCCAAGTGGACCAAAGACCTCAAAATAAATCCAGTTACACTGAACCTGATAGAAGTGAAAGTGGGAAGTAGCTTTGAATGCACTGGTACAGGAGACTACTACTTCTTGAATATAACACCAGTAGCACAGATACTAAGATCAACAATTAATGAACAGGACCTCCTGAAAAATGAAGAGCTTCTGTAAAGCAAAGTACACTGTTAATAGGACAAAACAGCAGGGTACAGAATGGGAAAAGATCTTCATCAACCCCATATTTGACAGAGGGCTAATTTCCAAAATATGTAAAGAACTCAATAAATTAGACATCGAAATGCCAAATACTACAATTAAAAATGAGGTGCAGATCTAAACAGAGGATTCTCAATAGAAGACTCTCAAATGGCTGGAGAACAGTTAAAGAAATGTTCAATATCCTTAGCCTTAGGGAAAATGCAAATTAGAATGAATCTGAGATTCCATCTTAAACTGGTCACAATGGCTAAGATCAAAAATACAAATGACAGCTTATGCTGGAAAGGATGTGGAGCAAGTGGAACACACCTCTAGTGCTGCTAGGAGTGCAAACTTCTACAGCCACTTTGAAAATCAATATGGCGGTTTCTTTTAAAATTGGGAATCGTCCTACCTCAAAACCTAGTTATGTCACTCTTGGGCATATAACCAAAAGATGCTCAATCACACCACAAGGACACTAGCTCAGCTATGTTCATAACAGCTTTATTTGTAATAGCCAGAACCTGGAATCAACCTAGATACCTTTCAACTGAAGAATGAATAAAGAAAATGTAGTACATTTACACAATGGAGTATTATTAATCTGTTAAAAACAATGACATCAAAAAAAATTAAGCCAGCCGGGCGTTGGTGGCACACGCCTTTAATCCCAGCACTCGGGAGGCAGAGGCAGGCGGATCTCTGTGAGTTCGAGGCCAGCCTGGGCTACCAAGTGAGCTCCAGGAAAGGCGCAAAGCTACACAGAGAAACCCTGTTTCGAAAAACCAAAAAAAAAAAAAAAAAATTAAGCCAAATGGATGGAACTAGAAAAAAAGTCCTCAGTAAATAACTCAGACCCAGAAAGATTAGCATGATATGTATTCACTTATAAGTGGATACTAGCTGTAAAGTAGAGGATAACCATGCTACAATTCACAAACTAGAGAGGCTTGGTAACAAAGAGGGCTCAAAGGGATCTCCCTAGGAAGGAAAAATAGAGATCTCATGGGTAGACTAGAGGCAGGTGGGGATGAGAACATGAGGAATCAGGTTGGTGGTGGCTGGATGGGGAGAGTACTGAAAGAGATGATGGCAAAGGGGTACATTTTAGGTTTAGATAGACACCTGGTGCAAAGGATACTCCCAGGAATCTACAAGGATGACCTCAGCTAATATTCCTAGCAATAGTGGATCTGTTGCCTGAACTGGCCATCTCCTGTGACCAACTAAGACTTCCAGGAGAGGAATTGGGATACTGTTGCTATTCTGGCTCTACTGACATGTGTACCCTGGGGGCAGGGAGTGAGAAGATGCAAAGTCAATGACAGACTCTGGGAGTTGCAAGCAAGCTTGTTTATTAAACAAAGGAAAGAGGTATTTATGTGTGGAGCTGTTTGGCGGGCTTTGCTTCTATGGCTATTGTGGCTTTTCTTGATTTGGCCCTGGGTCTTACATCAGCAGTTGTCATCTTGGGGGTCCAGTTTCAGGTTTCTCTGGGTCAAGGTGCTACTGTGCATGTCACAGCTTTTTTTGATTGAAGCTTAGCCAGTTCATCTGGCATGTGGGCCTTATCTGCCTCAGGATGCCAGCCCAGCCACATAATCTTCAGTCTATAGTCTGTCCTGCCTATGGGATGTGCTGGGTTAGGGATAGTGTAGAGATTGTGGGAGTGGCCAAACAATGACTAGTGCAGCCTGAGACCCAGGTCATGAGAGTGAGCCCACCCCTGGTACTGCCTGGAGTGCCAGGACCCAGAGTCTGGAATGCCCAGAGATGTAGGATAGAATCAAACTCAATTGGAGAAAAAAAAGATTGTCCGTATAATGATAACTAACAATATTCAGCTATACTCATAGATTGGTTCCTACCCCAATTGTTATCAGAGAGGCCTCCTCCAGCAACTGATAGAAATAGACATAGAGACTCATAGCCAAACATTAGGCAGACATCAGGGAGTTCTGCTGAAGAGGAGGAAGGATTATAAGAGCCAGAAGGGTCAAGGATATCACAAGAAAACTCACAAAATCAACAAAACTTGACTCATAGGAGCTCACAGAGTCTGAACCAACAACCAGAGAGCCAGCACAGACCAACCTAGGCCCTCTACATATATGTGAGAGTTGTATATAGCTTGGTCTACTTGTGGGAATCCTAACAGTGGGAGCAGGGGCTGTCTCTAATGCTTTGGCTGGCTTTTGGGAATCTATTCCTCATATTGGGTTGCCTTGCCCAGTCTTAATAACAGGGAAGGTGTTTAGTCCTACCTCAACTTGATATGCCGTGGTTTTTTGATATCCATGGCAGGCCTGGCACTTTCTGAACAAAAACAGAGGAGGAGTGAATTAGGGGGCTGGTGGGGAGGGGCAGCAGAGAGGAAGTGGGGAGAGGGACTGGGGGAGAGAAGGGAGGGAAAACTGCAGTCAAGTTGTAAAATAAGTAAATTTAATTAATAGAAGGAAAAAAGAAGTGGATATTCAAAACTGTATAGCTGAAAATGACCATAGTAAAAATACACTTCAAATAAAGTAATTAATGATGGAGCTCTGTAGCACTGAGAAAATGAGAAGAAACTAAACCCAAAATTAGTAAACAAAGCAACAACAGCAAACCAATAAAGGTTAAGGTAGAAATTTGAAAGGTAGAAATGAGAAAAAAAATTATCAATAGAGCCAGAAGTTGAGTCGTTATAAAATAAGATAGAGAAGCATTTAGTCAAATTAAACAAATGAGAAAAATGAGCAAATAAAGTTAAAATTGTAAATTAAGAAAATATAACAAAGACCATGAAATTTCAGATCATTAAGACATATTTGAAAGATTTTCTTCTAATTAATTGGAAAATTAAAAAATCTGATAAATTTCTAGACACAGGTGACCTTCCAAAATTAATTCAAAAGGACATAGCCATCTTAAATATATTACAACAAACAATAAAACCTCTCTTCCAAACCTAACAAAGTGAGACATCTACAATGAAAATTTTTAAATGCTGAAGAAATTGAAGAAGACAATAGAAGATAAAAAGGGTTTTTATGTTCACGAATCAACAGAATTAATATTGTGAAAAAGATTAAGTTGCTAGATGGAATCCATAGTTTCAGTGCAAATCTCCATTGATTTTCAGAAACAACAACAACAAACAATCCTCAAATTTATAGGGATGAACATAAAATCCTGAATAGCCAAAACAATCCTTCACAAAATTAATAATAGAGGGATCACCATATCTGATTTCAAGTCATACAACAATAGTATGTGAGTGGCACCAAATAAGTTGTGACAATGATCAGAACAGAATAAGAGGAGAAAGATGCAAACTGTATATATGAAGACCTGATTTATACAGCACCAGTAAACATTTTCTCATAATATTTTAATATTTTAGGCTTGAATATTTTCATCTACAGGCCATTTTGAAGTAATGTTTGTGTATATTACAGGGGAAGGAATAAAGTAATTTTTTTCATATATCTATCTAATAGTATCTCCCATTTACTTTTCTTGCCTGTAAATTCTAAATAAAGTGATCATATATATGAGTATTTCTTTTTTTTAGATTCTGTTTTCTAGACCATCACCAGTTTTTGCTTAAAATTGGTGAGCAGTCATGTATAGCCTGTGCTCAGGTATCTATATGTATGTCTGTATCTATGTAGATAAAGATAGATGATAGAGATGATAGATAGATAGATAGATAGATAGATAGATAGATAGATAGATAGATAGCCTCATATACAGCAGATAAAAACAAGGTAAACAGTCAATTCTTGAATTCTTTTGTTTTGTAGCAAAATATATTCCCCTGTGCAAAATTTCACATGTGTAATTTGGAAGACATGCTGCCCAGTGGCCATTTTACATGACACTATTGAGCTGATATGCAGATTTTCATCACCAGAATCTGTCCTACACAAATTCTATAAGATTTAGCATCAACAAAATTACTAGTGAGGGAAAGTAATTGGTCAATTATTGGATATCCCTTGTCTGTAAGGTGCCACTTAACACACTTTATTATACACATTATATTTTCAAGATTAAGCAAACTGAAGCTACATCTAATCTACTTACTTCAATCATGCTATTGAAAGGGATACAGGTGGCACTCATGATGATGCAGAAAGCTTCATTTTTCCATTTGATGCAATTACCAAGAAAATTTCCCAATTTTGTGACTATGCTCCAATAATTTACATTTTTTTAATTGTTATCATTTTATGACATTTACAAACTCACAATTTCTTACCTACAATTACAAATTAATAAAAAAAATCTGAAAATCAAAAGTACTTAACAACTTTCTTGGTAACAAAACTTAACTTGAACTGGCATTTATATAACTTTTAAAAATCTAACTTCATATGGTTTCATCCAGCACAGGAGATATAACTCAGAAGTTAAGAGTACTTGCTGCTCTTCCAGAGGACATGGCTTCAGTTTTTAGCATCTATATTGGATGTCTCTCAACTTTTGACAACTCCAGCTCCGTAGTATCTGAAATCCTCTTTTGGCTTCCTCAGGTATCCTCACATGTGACATGAACATAGACATAAATATAATTAAATCTTAAAAATATTTCCTTGTGTACAGTTGAGGCCTCATGGTCTTTCTCTTCTCCAATTTAGCATGTACACTACTGTTTTGTTTGGTCAGCTTGTGTTTTGGTAGTCATGCTGGTGAGACTTTAAGGCAACTAAAGAATGCTGACAGTAGAGAAGAGCACACCAATTGGTTATCCAATACCAAATGGTGAACCCTGAAAACATACATACAAGTAACCTTACACACACTGAGAAGGTTTTATTTAGGGATTTATATGTATACACATATGTATATATGTATAAAATAAGAATTAAAGAAAAAGAGGCCATGAATTTGAAAAAAAATAAAGAAAGGGTATATGGGAGGCTTTGGAGGGGGGAAAGAGAAGAGATAAATGATGTAATTATACTATAATCTCAAAAAAAACCAGAACTAATAAAAGTTATTTTTACTGCATTTCAAGGTGATTGATTTGGGGATCTATATGGAGTTACCTGAAATTCCCCAATTTCTCATTTATTTAATAAGAATAATCTTAACAAATGAGAGAATTCAGAGAAAAATAGTCTATAAGCTCTATTTTAATTTGTATTATAAAGTAACTTGTAACCTAGAGATAATTTATTCACAAATTCAGATAATTTCAAATTAAATGAATCTAAATACTTGATATTGACTTGCAGTTTATGATTTTTCACTGTCCATACATATTTGGCTTATTATTAATAGTTTATTATTTAACTGATTAATAGAAATTTGGACAATTGATATTTATTTTGCTTAGGATATAAGTACACAGGGACTAGCAGCCAAATGATTTTTAGATCAGAAATTATCTTTTCACTTAACCACTCTGACAATGTGACTGTAGCTGATGCAGTTATATAGGCTGGTGCTGTGGACCTTGAAGAAATGAAATGAGTATCGACTGTAGCGATGGGGATGACATGTCTCATGGGAATCACAGTGTTCACAGGAGACAGAGACTGAGAAGTAATGACATCAGCATCACTCTATGAATGTAATGAGGCTGCGGGGTGTCAGGAGAGGATGTGGGTTGCTAACTGGATGCTGTACCCTCCATGGTTAAAAGGAAAGGAAGTTATCTTTGAGAGTGAGCTCTCCATCTGAGAAATGAGAGCGCTGGTCTGGAAGCCCAGAAATTATAATGCTGTAAAACTTCACCTGGGGGTCACAGTTCTAAAGAAGGCCTCTGAACAGAAGAAATTAAACAGCTTTCAACATCCTCAGCAAACAGGAACTGATAGTGATTTTTAGATACTTACTCACTAACTTGTGGAAACACAAAATAGATTCTTTTGGAAAGACAACTCAGTTAAAAGAACACTATGGATTTGGATTTTATTTATTTATTTTTTACTTGATACCCCTTCTTGGAATTTTAAAAGCAATTACTTGCTGCCAATAAAATTGATTAAGTGTGACTAACTCTTGTGTGCATCATTGAATTGATACTTAAGTGTTTTTTGTTTTTCTGTTTTTTTTCTTTTTGGCATCAGCCCTGTGGGTAATGAGTTAATGGAAGAACCACACACACACACAAAAATCTCAATTGTCCAGAGTTATTCCTAATACAAAAGCTGGCTATAGGAACAGATTCTGTGTTCTCTCTAGATTGTAAATCAGGACAATATGATTTTTTAAGTAGCCTGGTATTCACCTCCCCTTTATTTATTTATTTATTTATTTATTTAGTTAGTTAGTTAGTTAGTGAGTGAGTGAATGAGTGAGTGAGTTTTATTTATTTATTTATTTATTTATTTAGTTTTATTTATTTAGTTAGTTTTATTTATTTATTTATTTAGTTAGTTAGTTAGTTAGTTAGTTGGTTAGTTAGTTTTTCTATAGGCATTCTGAACATATCTTTTGCAGTCAGATATCCACAAGATAGCTGGAAATCCCCAATTATGCTCAGTATGAGTATCTACTGCCTTTTACAAATGTCTATGTGGTTTTTAAACCATGACCAGGAGTGTCACCTGGAAATTTGATATAACTTCTTAGACTCCATTAGAGGCATTTTGATTTCAGAATTATGACTGGGACCTAAGTAATATGTAGCTGAGCAAATCTTCCAGGTAAAGAGGCATGCTCAGACTTGAAATCCCCTGGCTGGTTTCACGGAATTTTATTGAAGTTAGGGGTTTGCATCAGGAAATTACCTGACTGGTAGAGTTATTTGCCAGTTTATCACTCTTCTTGTATAATAACCCAAAATAGGTTCGATTGAAGCCATCCTCCACTTTATAGAATCCTGGCTAAATCCATGAACAAAAATTGTCATCCTTCTCTGAATGAGGCATGTATATTTCATGAAGGACCAAGATATCCAGAAAGATGCCCTAGCACAGCAGCAAGCAGAAGATCCATTTCTTCAAAGCTGTAGTCTATGATTCTGGAGGAAAAACTACTTAATTTGTAAACTAGCTAGTGATAGTCTTTGTAAATTCTGTAACTACTGTTTAAGTATCCATTATCATTTGTAATATTATTTTGCAAGTTTCTGCCTGTCTTCAGATACCAAATAGAGATGGAAATCACAGTATGATAAAGAGCCTCATGATCCTGGGTCAGGAGAGCAGTCACATGAAAATCGTACTACGCAATACTAAGGTGAAGACAACATTCAAGAAGACTGATGTCACAAAGTAAGTGACTATGATTTACCAGATTTTTAAACCTATGTCCAACCTTGTCTTTTTCCATATTTGTCTTATTTTTAGCTGAGCAACATTCCCCTACATCTGACAAGGTCCAGAAAAACCTACATTCCACAGTAATGAGGGCCAATCAGCTTTAGCATTGCAATGAAGTAGTATTCCGGTAAAGCAACTAGGCTAGAGGGTAAATGATGTGGCCTTACCTGTAAGTAGAGAGCAGGCCGGGTTCTCAGTTCACTGTGAATTCATTCCACCAACGTCTGTGGCTGCTTGGTGAACATCAGACCTTTCTCTATGTGACTGGGTTTCAATCTGACTTAGAAAAGAAATGAAACTGAACCTTTAATGAAGGTTCACAAAGACAAAATCTTTGGGGAAATGGGGAAAGAAGTCACCTTGAAAAGTGGAGCAGCCTTGGGCCACTTTCTTTCAGGATATATAAAACTGTCATGCCAAAACGACCTCAACTATTATCATATCACATAATAGCAAAATAACACTTTTATAATAATGTTACTTCTTCCACAGAAGGTGATGAGGTAAAAATTAAAATGTGAAATCAGATAGGAGTACTGTAGCTCAAATTTAGGTTCCAAAATAATTTATGTTTTAGAAAATTATGGTTTTAAAATCTTAAACTATAGGAATGATCTTGGTATATGTCAGGATTCTCTAGAGGAACAGAACCGAAGAATATATCTATGTTTGATTACAGGGGAAGATGTGTTAGACTGGCTGACCCACTCAGAATCCGAATAGTGACCATATTCAGGTGGAAGAGCCAGGGGAAACGTTATCTGCTCAGTACAGAAGCTGACAGCCTCAGACTGAGAGACACCAGTAGTCTGCCCAGTCTAGGCAGGAAGCATCTTAAGAAGAAACTGTGAGAGCCTGGATGTTAACCACTGAAAAATATGGAGTCTGATGTGCATGGGGAATACAATCACAGAAAAGAAAAAAAAAAACTCATTTAAAGAATAGAACTTTAAGACATGCAAAACAAACTTCCCTTTTCTTCCACTTATTATTAAAGCCAAGCCCCAGCCTCATATACATTGCTGCCCACATTAGGGGCTGTCTGCTCCACTCAGTTTTCTGTGCCATATGTCAATCTTCTCTGGCCACACTTCTCTGAGAGTATGTCCAAAGAAGATTGACATATGTCACAAAAGATGTACACACCCAGAAATGTGCTTTGCTAGTTTTGTTTTATTTGCTTGCTTTTTTGTTTGTTTTTAGACACAGGGTTTCTCTGTGTAGCCTTATGTGTCCTAGAACTCTCTCTGTGGACCAGAGTGGCCTCAGACTCACAGACATCTACCTGCCTCTGCCTCCTGAGTACTGGGATTAAAGACATGTGCCACCACCATCCTGCAGCTTTGTTAGTGATCTAGACATCCTTCTACACAATCACGTTAACAAGAAAAATAATTGTTTCATGCTATATCAAGAAATTAAGATATTCAAAACAAGCTGTAAATATCAATGTAAAATCATGACCATAACCAGAATATTTTCGAATTGTCATTGATTTTCCTAGCTTCAAATATTTTATCTAGTCCTAATAGGCATACACATTTTTCCACATAGTTTTCTTCTTTAATTTATTTCTTTTAAAAGAAATCATTGATCTTTCAGGAGTTGTTTCCATGTACTTAAAAAGAATAAAAATCTAGATGGTCCTGGAACATTTTCGTGATTGACATAAAGTCAACAAAATAATAAGGTTTAACACTACTTGAAAATGTATCAAAAGGAGAAAATAAAATAAAATAAATGAATGTTCATCTACTAACCAACTTACCAATTTAAATGTATATTAATTAGAGTAGTTATGTGGGTAAAAGATGCCAGTCAACATGATATAACATGATAAGTATAACATATAACATAACAAGTGTTATATAGTTCATGAAAAAATATAGAATAAATGTTCCAAAATATATTCACACACATAAATTATATTCAATTCAAATAACAGCCCTCCTCATCTAGGAGAAAGTCCAAGAATTTCAACAATACTAAAATCTATACTTATGTAGGTTCCCTATGATAAAGTGGAGAGCATTTGCAAGTAACAGGTACATGCTCTTATATGTTTAAAACTGTTTCTGGTTCACTTATAGTACCCAATATTAATTACTATGTAAGTAGTTGCAATAGTGCATTATTTATAGAATAATTACAAGAAAAATCTATTTATGATCAGTACAGCCTTTTCTATATATTTTCTATCAGTATTTGATTTAATCCATGTATTAAACCAATAGATATTTAAGGAAAAGCACATCCCAATTAGTTTATGACTAGTACTATAAAAAAATCTTCAGTGATTAACTGAAATCAGGAAGCCCCAGGAAAGTAAAACATTCTTGATTTAATATTATCCAGTCTGAGATAAAGAGAACTCTTTCTTCCCAGGGATTAGTAACATTTCTGTGACAATAAATGTACATTCACATATAAAACCAATTCAATGACAATATTTATGTTTCAAATCTACTTGAGATAAAGAAATAATGTAGTTCATGAGTTTCATAAGACTATTATAAAATTATAGAATACATTTTATAAAATAAAATACTAATTATAAACTACATTAAATATTTGTACTTTTCATTAATAGTTTTACAATAGTTCATTTTCAAGAGTGTTTAAATTTAAAAATGAATAAGACATACTTGTGGCTTTAGAAAAATGTGATTTAATTAGTTTACTTAATGTTTAAAGTATAAATGTCACAGAAAAACTGATTCATTGGCTACATAACCACATTTTAAAAAAAATATTACTTATTACTTATTGAAACTACAAAACTAGTTCATTGGCCACATGATGGTTTAGAAGGCACCTGTGGAAATCCCTCCTCTATGAACAGAAAACCTTGAGGCAAAGACCTGAACAATAAAGAGGAGCTCTTAATCCCTATAGCTGCTGTTTCAAAGACGTCAAAAAGTAAAATGTGTTTTTAAAGAAATAATTCCTAGAAAAAGAAACCAAAGCAGATTTGTGAATCTTTTTTTTTTTTTTTTTTTTGGTTTTTTCGAGACAGGGTTTCTCTGTGTAGCTTTGCGCCTTTCCTGGAACTCACTTGGTAGCCCAGGCTGGCCTCGAACTCACAGAGATCCGCCTGCCTCTGCCTCCCGAGTGCTGGGATTAAAGGCATGTGCCACCACCGCCCAGCCAGATTTGTGAATCTTAAAGAGGTTTGTGTCAATTATTGAAAAATTCATGATTATGAAACACTTTGTTCCCTACAGCATGGTATAAACTTGATTTACAGAAGCCACCTTATAAAAACTTGTGTTTTTTTAATCAGTCTATTCATCTGAAATGATTAAAAAGTTTCTATAACATTTTCCAGAACTGTTCTGGATTTCTAGACAATTTGTATGGACTCTGAAAAGCACCAGTATTACTAATGAGAAGAAAATATATTCTCCTATTCTTATAAAATCATTTCAATCCAATAACCTCACTTTAAAGATGTAGCAAAAAGCAATAAGATAAGGAAAGTTCAGTTATTTATTCATGCTTTTCCAGCTAGTTACTAAAGAGCATCTGAGCACCACAGGACTCCCAATCTGATGATCACCCTTGACCAGAAGGCCTTGTCTTAGTTTCTATGCTGCTTTCATTTCATTAAGATTCTTCTTCGCTCTATTGACAAAAGAAAAGAACACACACGGTGAGAAAATATGTATTGTCCAAGAAACTGGAAATCTTCAGTTGGGTTATAAACATCCTCTTGCCAGGTTTGACCTCCTCAATTTCATGTTTAAACTTCCTTAAAAAATGATGTAATCATAGTAGTAATCAGAGTAATGATGATTTCTGTCAGGTTCTTGTACCATGCACTGTGTTATTTCCACACATTCATGTTTCTGGTATCCGTAATTTGATTTTAGCCTCCAAAGTTTCCTATAAGATACAGACAAAACCTTCATCACAGGTTTATAAACGAAACAGAAGTTAGTGACCTTTCTGGATGGAGACTCCAAATTCAAATATCTCTAAGGACACAGAGACAGAAACAAATATGTAGCAATGCCAACTGAAAGAAAAAAGGATATCGTGTAACTTTGAGACCTGAAGAATTTGTGAGAATAAAGAAAAATTTAGCTTCATTAAATAAAGTTGTATGTATGGGTGCATGTGTATATATGCATATACACATTTGTATAACTCATTAAATACACTTGTTCAAATTAACATAGGTAAATAGACACCATTCAGGCTGAATGCAGCATTTCACAGATGATCTTGTTGGATGTCAGAAAGGACTATATTAAAAAGCAGTTTTCAGTGTTTGTTTGTTTGTTTGTTTTTCTCCAAAATATTATCCACTGAGCAAGCAAAATGTTTCAGTGGGTTAAGGCCAAACCTGACAACCTGGGTTCCGTCCTTGGAATCTGCATGGTGGGAGGAAAGAAATGACTCCTGTGACCTTGACACCTATGCCACTGCATGAATGTGCGCGCTCGCGCGCGCAAACGCGCGCGCGCGCGCACACACACACACACACACACACACACACACAGTCAAGATAAATAAGTATAACGAAATTCTTTCTACATATTGAAGATCCCTTAAATCTTAAAATGTACTGAAGACTCCAAAGTGCTTTGGTCTATACGAGTTATTATTTTTCACATTTGCTTCTATATACAGTCTTATTTTTTGTTTGTTTCTTTGTTTGTTTGTTTGACATATGTGAAAAAATGTCCTCATATGATAGTTGATAAAAGGAAGACTTACCCACCCCTGAACATGTCTCTTGGAACCCTTGAACATTCTTCATAGCTCTCATGAATTCTCCAGTCACATATGACGAGCAAAACCAAAGCAAAACTTCCTGTTACCTCAGAGCAGCTTTGGATATTCACCCTGAACTTTTGGAATGGTTCAGATGAAAATCACAATGATAGCACACACGTGGCACCTTTTTTATGGATTTGGAGACAGGTCTACTACAAGCCTGTGTCTTCCTAAAGCCTTTCTGCTATGTTTGAGACTCTGATAACCTGCAGTTGCTGCTGCATGAGCATCTAAGAATCTCTAGGTTCACAACCGCCTCTGTCTCTTCATAGTCATCTAATTTCAGAGCTGTAAAGAGTAGACTGTAAACTAGGATGGGGTTTTGCATATCTTTTAGATAGATTGCCTCTGTACCGCACACTCTGATTTCATTGATAATAGCTCTGCTAAAGTGAAGATGTAACAAAATGAGCAGCTGAAGGATGACAGCTTAAATGCATATTGCAGTGAATGCAATTACAGTCTTTTATCATCAAAATCCATCGCTCTGTTAAAGATGATAGAGTGAGTCTATGAATACAGTACAGAGGAGTTTGGCTACCATGTCAAAAGTCAGGCAAGCTCATAGTCTTACTCTTTCCTTTAAGGCTTTATTATGACAGCCACAATTACATGCTTTCTAGGTCTCAGTCAAGGCTGTAAGCCTTCCTGTAAAAATGAGCTATAAGAAAATTCAAAGCTGCTCAGAGACTGCAACAGCTTGTTTCAATTCCTTTTCATCCGAATAGACCATGCTTGACAAAGAAATAGGATATAGGTCTACTTCCAGACTACACACACACACAAACACACACACACACACACACACACACACACACACACACACACCTACATACACACATACCTACAAACATACACATCTCACACTTAAACAACCTTTGGTGCTTTCATCTTGGGCTGAAATATCAATTCCTTAAAATAAAAACTGTCTTTAGATGTTACTCTGTAAGTTTTAGACATCAAGGGTTAGCCAGCATTTCAACAAAGTGTATTTGTCATTGTCAAACCTGTTTACATGAATCAAGTAGCAATGTTACTGCAGGAGAGCTGACATTTTTATTTCCCCTTCTTCCATTCCTGCTTTGCATACTGTGTCTATAATACTGAGATGACCTTTCTTCTGGCTTAAAAGGATGTATATTGTTTGTTGGTTTGTTTTGCCAAAGTGTGTGGAATTTAATTACATCTCCCAACTGTCAGACTCTTGCCTCTGTATTGGGCAGAATATGCCTGTCTACAGAGGTAGGTAATATGTAGCATGCTTGCAAAAGATTATGCATTTTTCTTTGTTCAGCTGGGCTGACACATCATATTTTTATTTATTTACCTTTGTATTCTTTTGTAAATATATAAAGAAGTGCAAATAACTCATACATGCAGATTTTGCAAGCTACTACTAAATGAAGATTATTAATTTATTAAATCTGATGAGGAAGAAAATTCTCAGCAGATTTGGGTGATGTGTAAAATATGCCTATGATACAGTATTTCTCTGGCATTTTATATGACCTGAAATAATTGTCCAAAAATGTTCAAAACATATTTGTCAAACATAAAATTTGACTGTTTTCCCTTAAAGTATGCAAAATGACAATTTTTAAATTCAAGGATACATAGACTTTTTATCATTTTAGATAAATTTTGTGTTTGACAAAAATTACAGATATAAATGTATAAAGAAATAATACTTAGCATTACATTATTTTTTTGAGAGAGAGTGTTTTTGGTCCACTCTGTATTTTGAATATTAATTTATTTCAAGTCAAATAGACATTCATAATAATAATTAGTTTTTTCCTCAATTAATTTAATAGTATTGAGGTAAATATCTGTGTCCCCTATGTATGTTACTTATGCTACTTAGTAGATACTTGACTTCAGACAATAATAATAGATTGAGCAACTATAATGTACTTACGGCATAGAAATTCTGTTGCATTCATTTTTTTTGCCTATTTGCATATTTTGTTTGCTACTGTCAGATAAAATACAGAAGGTTCATTTAAATTTGAATTCCATGAGAACCATCTTTTCAGTATTTACGCCTCTAGCACATTTTTATTTGCCACATCAAACAACTCTATTGTGGAGATGATTTTGACTAAAAAGTCAATGCAATCTTACAATGCTACGACTCGTGGTCTCAAAACCTCAGTATTCAATTCCTAGTTAGAATAAAATAAAATAAAATAAAATAAAATACAGTAGGACAGACGTAATTACCAGAATCTTACATTTATTAGAAATGATATCTGATGAGGGTGACATGAACTAGTTCTACAACACTTAGAATGACCATATTAGTCATAGTTATTGGTGGTAATCAATAGAATCCATCTTACTTAGCTATCTAAGCAGGGAAAGAATACAAAGACAGCTTAGAGGAAATCCCAGGCCTCACAACATGAGGCTTTGAGGCTCTAAAACCAGGAATAGTCCTCAAATCCATCATTTTGACTACCTTGTGAAGTCTGTAGAGGCACAGCCACTGAGATGATGCTCTGCAACCTGTAAGGTCAACACCAGCACAAGACATCCCTGCAGACATGGTCACAGATGCCTCTGCAAATGCTGTGTTCCCACCACTCCTTCCCTCATCAGAAGGATGAATTTTATACACAGCATCCTTCTGTATAGCGTGCTTCTCTAAATTGAAATCTGCTATATCTAAGTGTTATTGCTAAGATCCTATTCCCATGTGTAAACTCAGGGGAAACCTGGGAAAGTATTTGTCTTTCATGCTACATAGGCAAAATTTACCCTGTGGAAAATCCTCACACTTAGAAAAGGTGTTCAGTAAAATTCAGTAAACTGAGAAAGTGTGTCCTAAGATGACCTTAGAGGCACTTCAATGCTGTTAACTCCTGGCCAGAATTATTGTGCTCATTGTCACAACAGCAAACATATTCATTGAAACCACATACTGGAAAAGACCAGCTACCCAAACCCAAGCGCTGAGAGACATTTCCTTGCTTCTCAGATCCTCAGAAAGATTGTTGATATTTTACTACACAATGAATCCTTATCTGTATAGTGCCAGCTAGTTATTTCAAATTGCTATCCATTCTATTCCAATAGCAGTGAATAACCCACAAAGTTTAGAATTATCTCCTGGATAAACAAATCTTACTTCTATAAAGAGTAGGAATATCCTGTCCTAGGAAAAGTCTAATCACTTTAAATTCCAATACCCATGCAAGTTCTTTGCTTTTCAGTCAGAATCAAGAAACACTATTAAAAGAACTGACAGTTGGAAATTTTAATAAATTATGAAAAATATACATTTTAGATAAAAGGCTAGGGAGTTTTTTATGTAAAATATACTCTGAAAGCTCCTGTGGTTTTATTTTACCTAATACTGATATTGTAAGAGCCATAGATAGGTTATAAGAACAGAGAAAGGACACATTTATTTTCATGTAAGAAAAAAAAAAAGGCAAGCAAAGACTGCCTGCTTTCTGTATAAACCACCCAGTCATCTCCCACTTGTCCTCAGCAAGTTGCTCCCCAATAACCCAAAACTACTTTTCTTTCCCCCTGATGTTGAGGTGACATGCTTTGGTTGAATGATTTCAATATTTAAAGAAGATCCATGGACATTATGAAAGTAAGCTTCAAAAGCCATATGTTGACATAAAGCCAAAATCTCTCATCTTAAAGGGAATAAGATATAGTTTATTCTGGAGTCATTTTGAGTGAATATGGCTCTGGAAAACAAATTTATGTTACCCCTGTTTCTATGTTCCAACATGAAAGTATTTTCATGAAGTTCTATAGCTCTGCAGAACTAAGAAAGTAATAAATCAAGTCATTTTAAAAAATACATTGATGGGTACATTAAAGAGGTAGGCACATCAAGATGGAGAAAGATTTTCCTACAGGCCCAAGTTCCTATCTGATGGCATTCTTGGGTATGAAGATGGTGGAAGCTAATGGTCTGCTAAGTTAATAGATTCTGAGTGGTTTTTAATCCATTAGTCACAGGATGCTAGTGCTAACACCAAGGTGGGCAAGGGAATGACTGTTCTAGAGGGCTAGAACTAGCCTAAAATGAAGTAGTTAGCCTCTGAACCTACAATATTCCATCCTCTCCACAGTGCTTCATTTCTAATCAGTCAATCAGTCTCTGCAGACACAGCTTCTCTCCTGAAATTGTCTTTCACATGTACATATATTTTGTTGAATTTTATCTAACTAAAATTAATTTTTGATTCCTAAAACTATATTAGGAAATATATGTATCTGAGAAAGCACCAACCAATTTCTTACAAAAACATGCACAATTCTCTTCAATGAGTCTCTATTTATAGTATAAAATACTGAGTATAGTATCCCCTATCATTAAAACATACTCAAATTCAATGATACTTAGGAAGAAATCCTAGTCTTATTCATAGCCTTATTTTACCAATTTGATTTGGGTATAAAAAGTAGAATAGTTGCATTCTATATTTTTCAAGGTGGGTACATTTTGTCTATGAATAAAAGAAAAAAAAAAGACCACTACTTAGCTCAGTTAGTAAACCATTTCTTTTAGTATTTCTAATTCAATGGGAAATAGCCACCAAATTACTCCCATGTAAGTGCTTATTTTAAATGCATTTCTGTTCTGGTCATGCACAACTGTAAGTTAGTACTCCAACACTTAACCATTCCCTATAAAACATGGGATTTGTCATGTTTGTTTCCTTTTTTCAAGTGCAAAATGGAATTTAAAAAAATTATTTTATGCATTTTTTATTCATTTGAATCATTTAATCCTTTAGGAGAAGCAAGTTCAAGAAATTTCACAAAAAAAATTTTATTCCTCAAGATGTTCTTGAATTAAAAAATTTGAAGAGAGTCTTGATGACAGAAAATGTTTTAGAAAAAAATCACCAGTCTTTTATTTTATTTGCTAGAATATACAATTTTTCTTAGTTTAACATTTTCTGAATATTTTTGTTTTCATTTTTTTGTTTTACTTTTGAGAGTTTTGAGTTTGAGGCCAGTCTGGTCTACAAAGCAAGATCTAGGACAGGTACCAAAACTACACAGAGAAATCCTGTCTTGAAAAACAAAAAACAAAAAAAAAGAAAGAAAGAAAGAAAGAAAGAAAGAAAGAAAGAAAGAAAGAAAAGACAGTATTCCAGTGAAAGACCCCCAGCCTCCCCGCCTAGCCTAGCTTAGCTTAGCTGTTTTTCTTTTGAATAAAGCCTGAGAGGTACTGAGGAGTTCAGTTAACGGTCATGGAGTAAACAGAACATTTGTGGTTAGCCACCTGGCCCCAGAGCGAAGAACTAAAAGGTCAGAAAAACACCCTGTACCCTAGACAAAAGCCAAGTCAGCAGGCGTGGCGAGCTCGGGGAAAAACCACGAGCTGTCTGGGGTTTGAACCTGGCCTCATTTGAATCATCCAATCAGAGCCCTGTAACCCTGCATCTCGCTTCTGTAACCACGCCTCCAGCTGCTCGACCCTATAAAAACCCCCTGCTCCAGCCCGTGGGCGCGCCAGTCACTTGAGTTTCTTGAGAGACTGTGTCACCCCGGGTACCCGTGTTCCTGAATAAAGCCTCTTGCTGTTTGCATCTGACTCGTGGTCTCGGCGGGATCCTTGGGCGAGGGTCTCTCCTGAGGGAAGACTGCCTTCGGGGGTCTTTCATTTGGGGGCTCGTCCGGGATTTGAGACCCTCTGCCCCGGGACCACCGACACACTGTTGGGAGGTAAGTTGGCCGGCCTTCGTCTGTTTTGTCTCAGTCTGTCTATTTGCCTTTCGTTTTCGTCGGGCGTCCTAAATCAGGTCTGAGGCGGTGGGGGCTGAAGGAGCTGACGAGCTCGGACTTCGCCCGCCGCACCCTGGAAGACGTTCCAGGGTACGGCTCCTCAGAGCCGCCCCGCGAAGAGGTTCCGCGGGTCTCTGAGGAGCCGTCCCGTGAAGA
>CABHPP010126196.1:0-11645 GCA_902168425.1 Peromyscus attwateri
TAAAATAAAATAAAATAAAATAAAATAAAATAAAATAAAATAAAATAAGCATGTGAAAAAAAATTTGACCCAGAATTCTCAAAGGCCAAAGTACAGAAAAAGACTACAATTGTGAGGAAGCTTTACTTTTATGAGCCCTACATGGGATCAAGGTCTCTCTAAAAAAAAGTGCATGCATAGTCTGTGTGTGTGTGTGTGTGTGTGTGTGTGTGTGTGTGTATGTGTGTGTGTGTGTGTGTGTGTGTGTGTGTATGTGTGTGTGTGTGTGTGTTTGCTACAGTAGAAAATTATAGGCATCTTCATGAGAAATGTACTTTTTGTATCCTCTGGAACTTGTCAAGGGCTGGGTTTCCTTGGAGGCGCTTAAATTTTTAGAATAAAATGGGGATAGAAGTGGGTTTGGGTATAACAGGTAGAAAAAGCTCGTAATATTGTGTTCCAGGTTCTAGAGGCAGGGAAAGCCTTTCTGATTTTTGGAGTTCCACTAAGCAACTTAAGGCCCTAGCCAAAACTCAGTGGCAACCTTGCTGGCTCTGGTTCCCTATTGTCTGCTCTTTTGTTAGTCTATTCAAGGAAGACAGACTGGGAAATATCTGCGAGTTAGGAAAGAGTAAGATACTAGTAGCATACACATGCTGATTGTGTTTGGTTTTTCCTCTAAAATAGACTTTTATGGACCTACTTAATATATCTGGCTTAATACATTCTCATTTAATCATTGTTTCTCCTTAGGTACATTGGTCTACAAGTTAAACTTGTTCATCTTCTATGTATTCCTCTTTATTTATGTTCTCAAACAAATGCTAATCCTATTTGCTCATGTACTATCAGCACTCTTTAACATGACCTTTTTACTAGATTCTCTTATGTTGTCTATCAAGCAATGATTAAGAAGCAAATCTTAAAGATCATAAATCTAGGTCTGAATACAGAGAGATTATAAAGTTCTCACAAAAGACAAGCATAAATAGTTTATGTAACCTTCTACAACAATTGATGCAAGTTTCATATTATCTCTGAACCTCTCCTGGATCTGAATCCAGCAAACAAAATTCTAATTTCATAAAATTTATTGTTTTTAACTTGGCTATAAATATAATTCATGTTGAAATGTTTTGTAGAGAGTGATATGTTTCTTGTATTATTAATGAAAACCTCCAGACAAAGATGAGAATACTTGCCTCTTAGATATGTTGTCTGTTTTGACACAATAGGAAACATGAAAAAGATGATATTTTAACTTGTCATTAACATTTTGAACCTTCTTCATGTGTATCAATAAAGAAAGAAAAAGCAAATTTAAATTGTCAGACCAACTTTGACTTTTGTGTCTGTTTCCTCTTTGTTTAGCCACCCTGGCTGCATTATGACTCCATTGGATATTACATAACCAAGTAACTTATCCATTCTGGTCCTGAAAATTATGTACAGTGCCTCAGCCATAGAGCTTTTATAGAGATATAAAACATGTTTTGTGCAGTTTGCTGGATACTGTCAAATACTTGATAGGCAGTGAGTGAATGTTAATGTGTTATATTCTCATCACATCCCTTCAAAGTTTGCCTTCAGTTCTAGCGGATAAGTTCTTTCTTAATTACCTTAGTCAAATTATTAAGGAGGAGAATTACGCTGGCCTCAATCTCATATCAGAAGGTACAGATGTGGGATTGTCTAAGGCAGCAGTTTTCAACCTATAGTTCATAACCCCTTTGGGGGTTCGAACAACCCTTTAACAGAAGTTGCATATGGTTCATAACCGTGTCAAAATTACAGCTATAAAGTAGCAACAAAAGTAATTTTATGTTTGGAGACACCACAACATGAGAAACTGTATTAAGGGGTTGAAGCATTAGGAAGGTTAAGAACCACTGCTCTTACAATTCATTTTGTTAGTCAAATGACTACTTTCAACTACATCACCATTGCCTAGTTACTGAGTTTGGTTAAAAAGCAGATAATTCAAGGTATCACAAGATATGAGGAACTGGTGTGCTACAGGAGGTCATAAATAGTAGGTACTGTTAATACCTAGAATATTAATATTCTAGGATCTGTGAACACAAATGTTCATGGTTGTGGATCAATGTCCCTTTATCTCAGAAATGGTCGTGGTAAATGAGTACTTTTGATTTTGAATAGTCCATTAATTACTTTTGAGTCACTGTGCTTAAAGACATGACAGAAATTATTGTAGGAAAGGGAAGGAACATTTAGATCGTGTTTTCATTGCTACCCCGCTGTCATGATAGGAAGAGTGTGGTAGAGCAGAACAGCTCACAGATAGAGATTCATGAGGATTAGGAAAAGGAAGCACACATCATGGTATATTGAAAGCAGAACAGACCAACAAGAAAAGATTAAGACAAAACAGAGCTCCCCTAAAAAAAAACACCATAGAATGTTACTTGCTCTAAGAGGCTTGAACTTCTATTGTTCCAATAACTATTTATAGTTTTTTCATCCATTATGAGATTAAACCACATACTATATCAGACCTTTCATGACCTGAATGTCCTTGAAAATATTCCCATAAATGAACTTGGAGGCTTGTTTTATTAATCTCTTAGTTTTTCATAACATAATCTCGTCAACAATCAAAATTGGTGATTGCAATGAGCTTGGATGGTTGTATCCATCTGTGTTGTAGTTAAGATCATTTGAAAATTTTCTGTTGTGGCTTAAATAAGATCATCTATGCAATGTTTCACACTAGAATAAGTACAAGTCTAGAAATATCAAATAAAATTGTTTGTATAAAACTGTCTGCACAGCAATCAACCTCTGACATGGCAGTAAGAAAAGCAAATGCAAACTGTCTCTGTCACTATCTGTGTGGTGAAATCTTTCTGAAGGCAAAGTAAACCTCCTAAGAACGTGGGAGCTCAATTTAGAATGAAATTATCTGCTCAGAGGCCTATGAGGATGACGTGTATGTTATTTACAAGGCAATTTCATGAAGTTTGCTGACAGTGTAATTAGAACGATAGTACTCTTGCCTCTCAGTCATTCTGACTCACCCCACACCATTTATGTAGCCATCTAGTTAAATAGACAAGTTGTCTGCTGCTCTTCTAACCAAGCACAGTTCTATCTGGTCTACAACTTGTTCCCAAATTCTTGCCTGCTCTGTTGGAATGATCTGTTTTTTCTTGGTTTGTCTATTTTGGAAATTGTTAGTCCTGGTGTGGTAGCAGGTGCCTGTAATCCTAGGACTCAGAAGGCAGAAGTTTAGGATACCTGAGACCCTGTCACAGAAAAAAAAAATGGAAAATATTTGGAGAACATTCCATAATTCATTTAGTAAAAGGCAGATATTAGGTACTTGGCCCATTTATTCAATAAATCATTCAAATAATTTCACATGATCTATTTATGCTCTATCTTGTTTCCAACATGAGTTATTCAATGTATCAGAAAACAAATATCTCTTTTGAAAAAAGCCTTCTATTGAAAAAAGTCATTCAAATTATTAAAATACAAGGTACAACAGATTGATAATAATTTAATTAAAATGATCAATAAAGAGGAAATCTTTTTTATTTTTAATGTATGGATATATAACTAATATTACAAAACTATTAATGATCCTGTATCATTAGTGAGAATGGAAACTGGATGTCTCAAACCAACCATATGCACAAGAGAGGGAAATAATTCTAATAAAGACCAGGAATCATGAGTCATGGCATAAATCAAGTCAAATTATTAGAAAGAATACATTTAGAAACCTGAGTGTCAAAAAAGCAGAGAATGTCAGGTAAGAATGGAAAATAAGGTCAAGTAAAACACCTGGCCAAGTGAAAGAGAGTTTCCCACCAGGGGGTCAGAAAAAAGCAAAGATTGTCATAAACCAAGTCCACATTCAGAGGCAAAGCACCAGATGATGAAAACCTTGAGGACTAGAATTGAAAAACCTCAACCAAATTAAACTTTTGAAAAGATTTTAAGTCATTATTTACCCTCAATCATGAGATATGAAGAATATCTTCCTAGGACAGAAGTCAGCGAATCACTAATTGTCTCTGAGGCAAAAAGGAAAAATAAGGGATCAGGAAGTCTACAACAGTACCATAAGGATTGCTGCATAAGGTAGTTTATGCCAGTATTACAACGTTGAATTTATACCAATTAGAGATAGTTTCTAATGCTAGAGAAGACCCTAGAAGGCAGTTTCATGCATTCACTTTTAGTTGCTAGGTAGATTACATGGTGGCAAGGAGAAGGTCTAAGATCACAAGGAAGGGGTTTTTAATCAACTAGTACTCCATAACTCAAAACTTTTATATAGATTCCCTAGTTTTCTAGTAGTTCAAATTCAGAGTCTATAAGCCTAGCTTTGATGATTAAAAAGTAACCTCATTCATTAACAATGTTTTGGTTTGCGTATTGAGAATAGAGTACAGTTGTTAGAATGTGGAGGACAAGCCAATCTGCTCTGTCTACTTATTTATTCTCTCCAACTTTTGTTTTCTCATCAGTGAAATGAGAAAAAAAAAACTTCCCTTGTGAGGATGTTGTGATGATGAAATGAATCATGAAATTGTTTAGCATCATCATTGCCACAAAAAAGTTGTACAGTAGCCACTGTGAAATCATATTATGCTAGAGTGGAGTGAAGTAAGCTGTCTTCAGATTTCCTTGATCTATGTAGGAGAAGGTTTAGATGTTGAAATACTTTCAATTTACCCAAGGTTGCCTATTATTTTTGTTGTAAACTTAAAAGAGGAACATTGATTTATTGTTTCTTGGCTGAATGTCTTTATACCATCTCTTTTATCTTTTCACACAAAAATTACTGTAACTTTATTCATATGGTACATTATTCAGTTCTGTGTTCCTGTTGATATCTTTTATAGAGCACACAGTAGTAATGATGAAAGGAAATTGTTCATGTAAAATGAGATTTCCTATATAAAGAATGCATCCTATAGAGATAAAGTCAGAGCCACAAGATGTAGAGTTCGCATTAAGATGACACACTATTAGATAAAACCTATGAACTTGAAAAACAATTATTCAGGGTGACATTATTTTCTCTTTGTTGTTGTTGTTTTAAAAATTATTTCCCAGAAATTCTCCCACTAACTTCATTCTCTAAAAATTCTGATAGAGAAGTAAACCCTGCACCAATCAATGATTTTGCTTGGGAATCATTAACACTCAGTTATTTGTAAATCTGTGTTCCTCTAATTGGCTTTTTCAAAATTGTGTTTACAAAGAGTAACACTAAGTAAATTGCCACAACACCAAGAGCACTGTCACCAAAATATGATTATTCCTGACTGCTATCGACAGCAAGTTCACATTTACAGAAAATTTACAGCATTTGAGCCTCTGTTGTTTTTCATCTCTTTATCCTAAGTCAATAAAAAAGGTTTGTATAGGGAAATTTAAAAAGAAAACAATTGTCCTAGATTTTAGCACCCCCTTTCCCCTGCCTTCTCATCACCAGTGTGTAGGTGAAAAAATAAGTAGCTTTATTGATGGAGCTTAAGATATTGCTTCATGGTTGATTAGTGTGTGTATGTGATTGCTTTCCATATAAACAAAGTCTTAGTAGTAAGACATTAGACCATGTTCTACCTTTTAGGAAGCAGGAAAAAAATCACTAAGAATCTGTCAGAAAACAAACAAGTTTGCAAAGAACACTTCCAGAAACACTAACCTTTGTTTAATATGCTATTGATTTTCTAAATGGTTAAGTATGTTTTTTTTATTATTTTTTTATTTTTTTCTTTCATTTTTCTTTCTTTTCTATTTTTTTCTTTTATTTTACAATACCATTCAGTTCTACATATCAGCCATGGATTCCCTTGTTCTCCCCCCTCCCGCACCCCTCACCTTCCCCCACCCCACCCCCATTCCCACCTCCTCCAGGGCAAAGCCTCCCCAAAGGACTGAGATCAACCTGGTAGACTCAGTCCAGGCAGGGCCAGTCCCCTCCTCCCAGGCTGAGCCAAGTGACCGTGCATAGGCTCCAGGTTTCCAACAGCCAACTCATGCAATGAGCACAGGACCCGGTCCCACTGCCTGGATGCCTCACAAACAGTTCAAGCCAATCAACTGTCTCACCCATTCAGAGGTCCTGATCCAGTTGGGGGCCCCTCAGCCATTGGTTCATAGTTCATGTGTTTCCATTCATTTGGCTATTTGTCCCTGTGCTTTATCCAACCTTGGTCTCAACAATTCTCGCTCATATAGACCCTCCTCTTTCTCGCTAATTGGACTCCCGGAGCTCCACCCGGGGCCTAGCCATGGATCTCTGCTTCCAGATCCCTCAGTCATTGGATGGGGTTTCTAGCACGACAATTAGGGTGTTTGGCCATCCCATCACCTGAGTGGGTCAGTTCGGGCTGTCTCTCGACCATTGCCAGCAGTCTATTGTGGGGGTAGAACTAAACAGAGAATTCTCAACAGAGAAAACTCAAAATGGCTGAAAGACATTTAAGGAATTGCTCAACATCCCTAATTATCAGGGAAATGCAAATCAAAAACAACTCTGAGATACCACCTTACGCCTGTCAGAATGGCTAAGATCAAAAACACTGAAGACAGCTTATGCTGGAGAGGATGTGGAGCTAGGGGAACTCTCCTCCACTGCTGGTGGGAATGCAAGCTTGTACAGCCACTTTGGAAATCAATATGGCGCTTTCTTAGAAAATTGGGAATCAATCTCCCCCAAGATCCAGCTATACCACTCTTGGGCATATACCCAAGGAATGCTCAATCATACCACAAGGGCACTTGCTCAGCTATGTTCATATCAGCATTGTTTGTAATAGCCAGAACCTGGAAACAACCTAGATGCCCTTCAAATGAAGAATGGATAAAAAAAATGTGGTACATATACACAATGGAATACTACTCAGCAGAGAAAAACAATGACATCATGAAGTTTGCAGGCAAATGGATGGATCTAGAAAAAATCATCCTGAGTGAGGTAACCCAGACTCAGAAAGACAAACATGGTATGTACTCACTCATAGGAGGATACTAGATGTGGAGCAAGGATGACTGGACTGCTACTCACATCACCAGGGAGGCTACCTGGAAAACAGGACCCCAAGAAAGACACGGAGATCGCCCAATGATGGAGAAATGGATGAGATCTTCATGAAAAGCCTGGACATAAGTGGGGGAAATGAAGGGTGAGGGTCGAGGGAAAGAGAGCTTGGGGGAGCGGGAGACCCCAGCTGGATCAAGAACAGAGAGGGAGAACAAGGAATAGGAGACCATGATAAATGAAGACCACAAGAGAATAGGAAGAAGCAAAGTACTAGAGAGGCCCACAGAAATCCACAAAGTATGTTTTTTTAATAGCAATAGTTTTACATGATACCTCTCATTATATCAGTTAATGACTATTTTATCAGAACATTAAGTTTTGCATGGGCAACACCCTCCCTGTGTGTGTGTGTGTGTGTGTGTGTGTGTGTGTGTGTGTGAGAGAGAGAGAGAGAGAGAGAGAGAGAGAGAGAGAGAGAGAGAGAGAGAGAGAGATCTATAAGTAAACATTATGCACTTTTAAAAGCTATACTAGAACTCTGCAGTGCAGGCCCGACTCCTTTTTCTTCCTACATGAAACAAGACAGTTGCATCTTCCAGCATCAAATTGTACAGTAGCATGCAAGTGTGAAGACCCCTCTCTGTTTAGAAAATGAACCTAGAAAAGCATTATATAATTAATTAAACATCACTACTAGAAAGGTGTCACATGTTTCTATATGTATGTTCCTATATCTGTGTTTGTGCATGAGTGTGTAAGTGTTGGTGGGGTAATTGTGGATAGAATAAGGAAAGGAATTCTAAACTATAGAAAAATATAAGATGTTGCTGAACCATTTTGCAAAGTAAAATTCATTTTTATTCTTTTACAGGCAAGTTTCTAGGTATACAAGCTCCTGGATATTGTTGTCTATAGGTGATGATTTTGACTCCCACTGCTTCTGTGTGGCCTTGGAAAAGTTATTTGATCTTTCTATGCCTTCATTTTCCTAATCTACCTTTCCGGCTGTTAGATTTTCAATATATATAAGTATATTTTTTCAGAAAATTAAGTTTAAGGATGTTACACAATATTTCACAGAAGCTTAAATCTGCTGAGAATTTTCTTTTAGTTTCAGTGTTCGGTTTGCTATACTATTCATTTTTAATTCATTGTTTGAGAACTTTACAATGTGTATATATTTTGATCAAATCTATTCCTACTTTCTCCCTTCCAAATTCATTCATACCTACTACCACGTTTTCCTCCCCACTTCATGTCAACATTTTTAAACAAATTGAATTCACTTACTGTTGCTGGTATGTGCATGGGTATAGCGTTATACATAGGAGAACTGGTAGTATGTCAAAGGTCATAGCCCTTAAGAAAACTCACTTTCAATCCTCCAGCAGCCATCAGTTATGAGTACCTCCCCAGATAGGCATAGCATTCATATTATTCTTATTAAGAAGGAGAGTTTGCCATATTTCTTTTTTATACTATATCACTTTACATAATTTATTTCATGTAGGAGATAAAGGAACAGCATGATAATTTGATTGGTCTGTGTACCTTGACACCTGCCAACTTAACTTTTGGATTGTTGATTTTTATCTTACTCTTCTTTTAGTTACAACACTGTTCATTTCTAGCACACAATAAGTGATAAATGAAATGCAAAGCTAGTAACTAAGTTTATGCTCATATTACACTTAACCTCACTCTACAAAGTAATTGTTTGTTAGTAAGCAAAACTGTGAAACATTTATTTTATTACCTTTGTTTTGTTGTCAGCTATTTAACCAGAGTAATCTATTTCCAAAAAAGCACTCTTTCTGAGGCAAAGATAAAATAATAATCAGTGTGTCTAGTCTGGGGAAAAAAAGAATCTATGCTGATGTACTGAATGAAAATATACTAGGTGAGTTGCATTTAGAGGAGAACAGTGTTTGAGCTCAACAACTTAATAAATCTTTCAGGGAAAAATAAAGTGATATTTTATTGCCCATGTTGTCTAGCTATGTGGAATGTCCTGTTTTATTAATATCTACCTGCCCAAACACTAGACTCACATCCTTAAAACAGTGTTTCTCCTTTAAGCCTCTGCACTCTTTAACTAACATGATGAGATGATTTACTTTGTTTGTTGATTTTATATTCCTTATAACCTTTCTGGGACTCACAAACCATTATTCATTTATCAACTATATAATTTGATTGGTTATAAATAAATTTCACCTCCATGCTTCTGGCAAGAGAATATGATGTGTGTGAAATTTAAACTTAGTATATCGATGAATATTTTCTAAAATGTAGATATTTGCCAGGCATGTATTAAAGCAGCTGTTCAAATAAATCATAACCATAAGGGTTAATTTAAAATCTAATTGATAGATTGATAAATATATTGGTCAAATCATTTGCCAATGGCAAATTTGAAATGTGAAAAAATAGATATTCTGGCCTAAAACAATGGCAAAAGAATTCTGTTATACTGGAAGACAGGACAGATCTAAAGAAAGCACCTCTTTCCTTGGGCTTCATACTCTCTGGATTACAACTCCAGCAGCTTTACAAGATGCCAAGCTGGTACTCCATGTAACACACTACCCACCGACTGTTAACACTCCTTAAAGCCTGCCTTTGTACAGCCACTTTGGAAATCAATATGGCAATTTCTCAGAAAATTGATAATCCCAGCTACATCACTCCTGAGCATATATCTAAAAGACATTCCACCACACCACAAGGACACTTGTTCAACTATGTTAGTAGCAGCTTTATTCATAATAGCCAGAACCTGGAAACAACCTGAATGTCCATCAAGCTTAAAAATGGATGGTGAAGACATGATACATTTACACAATGAGTATCACTTAGTTATTAAAAACAACGACATCATGAAATTTGCAGGCAAATGAATGGAAAAGATCATCCTGAGTGAAGTAACCCAGACCCAGAAAGACAAGCATGTTATGTACTCATTTGCAGGTGGATATTACCTTTAAATTAAAGGATGACAATACTATAATTCCCAAATCCAAAGGAGCTAAGTAAGAAACAGGGTTAAAGGGAGGACACATAAGTCTCACTGTGATGTGGAAATAAAATAGACATCACAAGTAGATGAGGGGAGGGTTCATGATGGGGTTGGGAATGGGAACAAGGAGAGATCAGATGGGATGGAAGATGGAGGGAGATAGTGCTGGGAAAGACAACTGGAATTAGAGACATCTCTGGGATGAGCTAGAAACCAAGTGCAATGGAAACTCCCAAGAATCTATGAGGGTGACCCTAGCTATGACTCCTAGCAATGGGGGATACAAAGCCTGAACGAGCCATCTTCTGTAATCAGGCAAGACATTCAGTGGAGGGATTGGGATTCCAACCCAGCCACATCATCTTTGACCTACAATTTCCCCTGCCTACAAGATATGCTGGGATAATGGTGGCACAGAAATTATGCGAGTGTCCAACCAATGACTGGTCCAGCTTGAGACCTACACCAAGAAAGGGTGCTGACCACTGACATTGCCTGGAGGGCCAGGACCCGGAGGCTGGACAGCCCAGAGACCTAGGATAGAACCAAACATGACTGGAGAAAAAATAGTCAATGAAATGATTCCTAATGATATTCTGCTATACTGTAGATTATTCCCTAGCCTAATTGCCACCAGAAAGGCTACACTCTGCAACTGTTGGAAACAGATGCAAAGACCCACAGCCAAAACTTAGATGGACCTCAGAATATCTTTTAGAAGAGGGACAGGAAGGATAGTAAGAGTCAGAGAGGACAAGGACTCTAAAAGAAAACCACAGAATCAACTAACCTGGCTCATAGGGTCTCACAGAGACTGAACCACCAACCAGAGAGCTTGCATGGGAACAACCTAGGCCCTCTGCATATATGTTAAAGTTGTATAACTTGGTCTTCTTGTGGGTCTCCTAACAGTGGGAGCAGGGAATGTTTCTGACTCTGTTACCTGCTTTTAGGACCCTTTCTTCCTACTGTAAGGTGATATTTTATTTGTGCTGAAATGTGGTGATATTTTATTTGTGCTTTAGTAAATAAAACTTGCCTGGAGATCAGAGGAATAGGAACAGCCATTATAAGTAAACAAAGAAGTCAGGGAATGGTAGCACACACCTTAAATCCTATCACTTGGTAGGCAGGAATCTGTCTGGATCTCTGTGAGTTCAAGGTCACACTGGAAACAGAGCCAGATATAGTGGTATATGCCTTAAATTCTAACACTAGTTAACCATGGAGGTCTGTAGCTCTGTATAGACAGATAGGAAGTGACAGAGCTTGGCAGGAAGAGGAAGTGATGTAACTGGACAGAGAGAACAAATCAGATGGCAAAACAGCAAGGCATATAGGCGTGGGTAGACAGGAAGTCACTCACATTTGGAAGCTGTAGAGTTGGTGAGGTATGGCTAGCTATGGCTTTCTCTCTTTCCCTGATCTCTCTCAGGCTTTCACCCCTATATCTGGCTTTATGTTTTTTATTTAATAAGACCATTTAGAAATTCATCTACACTACTGGATTGCCTTGTCCAACCTCAATAGGAGAGGAGATGCCCTCCAGTCTTCCATCAACTGAAATTACATGAGACGCCTGCCATTTTCTGTTTTTTTTTTTTTTTTTTTTTTTTTTTT
>CABHPP010126197.1:0-45423 GCA_902168425.1 Peromyscus attwateri
TGTTGGGACCAGGGATGGATGGAATACAGGGACAAATGGCCAAACGAATAGAAACACATGAACTGTGAACCAATGGCTGAGGGGCCCCCAACTGGATCAGGCCCTTTGAATGGATGAGACAGTTGATTGGCTTGATCTGTTTAAGAGGCATACAGGCATTTGAACCGGGCCCTGTGCTCAGTACATGAATTGACTGTTTGAAACCTGGGTCTTAGTAGAGACCCTAGGCTCAGCCTGGGAGGAGGGAACTAGACCTGCCTGGGCTGACTCCACCAGGTCGATCTCAATCCCCGGGGGAGTCTATGCCCTTGAGGAGATGGAAATGGGGGGCGGGACGGGAGGAGGGAGAAAGGGGGAATTTATGGCTGATATGTAAAGTTGAATTATATTGTAAAATAAAATAAAATAAATTCAAAAAAAAAATTTGCCTGAAGATCAGAGAACAGAACAAACCACTAGATTAAACATAGAGGTCAAGCAGTGGTGGCTCATACCTTACTCCCAACACTTGAGATCTCTCACACCTGTAATCCCAGTATTTGGAAATCACACATGCCATTGATCCCAGCACCAGAAAGGAAGTGATAGCTGGGCAGAGAAAAGTACATAAGGCAAGAGGAGAAAGAAACTGAGGCTTTTTCAGGCTGAGAAGTTCTAGCGGTAAGACGTCACAGTGGCTTGTTCCTTTGTCTCTGATATTTCAACATTTACTCCAATATCTGGTCCCTGTTTTTTTTTATTTTAAGAACATTAGCAATTTGTGTTACAAGATTCTTCTTTAAGGCCTGTGACTTACCCATTGTCTTAGTTAGGGTTTCTTTGCTGTGAAGAGACACCAGGACCATACTATGAGAAATGCTTTTTTACACTGGTTTAATAAAATGCTGGTTGGCCAGTAGCCAGGCAGGAAGTATAGGTGGGGTAAGCAGACAAGGGGAATTCTGGGCAGAGGAAGGCTGAGTGGGCAGACACTAGCCCACTGTCCAGGGAGCAGCATGTAATGGCACACAGGTAAAGCCACGGAACACGTGGCAACATATAGATGAACAGAAATGGGCTGAGTTTAAATGTAAGAGCTCGTCAGTGGTAGGCCTGAGCTAATGTCTGAGCAGTTTTAATTAATATAAGCTTCTGAGTGACTACTTTATAAGCAGCTGCAGGGTCCGTGGGGCTGGGCAGGACTGGAGAAAACTTCAGCTACAAGACCATGGCACTTCTTATAAGGGAAAATATTTAATTGGGTCTGGCTTATAGTTCAGAGACTTAGTCCATTGTCATCATGGTGGGGAGAATGGTGATATACAGGCATTTGTGGTACTGAAGAGGTAGCTGAGAGTTCTACATCTGGATCCAAAAGCAGCAGGAAGAGACTGAGATATGCTTCTTCAAACAACATCTTGCCTACTCTAACAAGGCCACACCTACTAATAGTGACACTCCCTACGAGCCAATTTTCCTTCAAACCACCACATTCCTCTCCCTGGCCCCCATATGCTTATAGCCATACCATAATGTAGAAATGCATTAAGTCTAACTTTAAAAGTCTCCATAGTCCATGAACAGTCTCAAACTTGTTTAAAAGGCCAAAGTTCAACATCTCTTCAGAGATTCATACAGTCTCTTAAATGTAATCCCCTGTAAAATCAAAGTAAAAAAGTAGATTCCAAACTTCCAACATATAATGACACCAGATACACATTACTATTCTAAAAGGGTGGGAAGCGAGAATAGTGAGGAAATACTGGACCAGTGCAGGACCAAAAACCAGCTGGGCAAACTCCAAACTCTGCATTTCCATGTCTGATGTCAAAATGCTCATCAGATCTTCAAATTCTTTCAGCTTTGTTGACTATAACACACTTTTTTCTCTTGGGCTTGTTCTACTCCCTGTTAGCAGCTTTTATCCACAGATATCTCACAACTCTGGCAATTATAGCATCTTGGGGTCTCCAAGGTTTTACCTTAACAGATGCACTCTATGGCCTCTCTGGGCCTCCATGCAGGACATCCCTGACATATGTCTGGCTTAGCCTTCCTTAGTCACAGAGGAAGATTCCATACCCTTTCTTCTATCATTGACTCTAAACTCAGAACCATGTATCCAAAGCTGCCAAGTTCTGCTGCTTGCTGGAGCTGGAACATGGCCTCCTTGTTCAAATACATTGTCATGATCTTTCTGTTTCCCATGGCTTCCTTTAATGTCTAAGCTTGGCTTTCCTGGAACTTGCTCCGTAGACCAGGCTGGCCTTGAACTCAGAAAACCATCTGCCTCTGCCTCTGAAGTGCTAGGATTAAAGGCATGCACCACTACACCTGGCTCTAAACATTTTAAAATTCCTTTTAATTACTAACATTCTTTTTTTATTTTAATTCTTTATATTCTTTTCCTCAGAAACCTCTTGATCTGGGTCCCCCAGTTCAAATTATCCTCAGCACCACTGCCTTCCCAGCTCCTACTAGTATGGCCTAGTAAGCCATGCTTAAAACATCCCATTGCTTTCCTAACCCAAAGCCCAAAGTCTGCATTCCTCCAAACAAAACCATGGCCTGGCTTATTACAATACCCCATTCCCTGGTATGAACATCTGTCTTAGTTATGGCTTCTATTGTTGTGAAGAGATACTATGACTATAGAAACTCTTATAAAGAGATATATTTAATTGGGGCTGGCTTACAGTTTAAAGTTTTAGTCCATTGTCATTATGGAGGGAAGCATGTTAGCATATAGCATATGTGGTGCTGAAGAAGTAGCTGAGAGTTCTACATATGGATCCAAAGGCAGCAGGTAACAACTGAGACATACTTCTTCCAATAATGCCACACCTACTTCAACAAAACCACACCTCCTAATAGTGCCACTTCCTATGAACATATGAGCGACATTTTCTTTCAAACCACTATACCCATCCATGGGATTTGGCCCATTTATGAGTCCTATCTCATGGAATGTGCCTTCACTTTAATCAAAAGTGGGTGAATATTCCCATAATCTTTGCAACATTATTTCACAATAATGAAATACTTGCCAGGAAAGATATTGTAGCTTGCAGGGTTTATAGCTAGGTAAAAACTGTTGACTACTCTTTTATATCCTAGTAAGATATACATAGCACCTTCAAGCCATCTGAAAGCTGGCCAGTAGGATGGAGCTTACTGGTCAGTATGAGCTTAATTTCTCTTTGTCCTGTGAGGTGTCTTCAGAAATAACATCTTATCACCATGATGTCTATAATGTTCTGGAGGGGCCATCAAACCATCTCACCAACAACCTGAAGAGAGAGAACCCAGACTTAGCACTGGATTTTTTGACTGATAGACAATGGCTTATTCCCCAGTAGAGGGTAATCATATTTAAACTTTTTGTGTATTTATTTTTTGTACAATTTAGGGAGATACACTGTTGGAGTGCTAAGTTATGTAGCCACTATGGATGTAAGTATAGAGTCTCCTCTAAAAGCAAGAAATAGATGTACCCTATAACACAGCCTAATCAATCCTGAACATATCCAAACTACTCTGTACCCTACTGCAGAGATACTTGCACATCCACATTCATTGATGATTTATTCAGAACACTACAAGAATAGAAAGAGCTCATATATACATCTGCTGAAGAATGGATAATGAAAATGTAATACACATACACAATAAAATTTAATTCAGCTGCAAATGTAATTGTGAAATTTGAAGTTAAATATGTGGATCTGGAAATAATCATTCTGAATCTAAAGATAGAAGGGCTACTTGTTCTCTCTCTTCTGTAGAAGTTGATTCCAGATTTAAACTTTTAGCTATATATATTCAAATTAGAGTATCCAGAAGTTAAGAAACTATCAAGTATCCATTGGCTTATTATAGGAGCAGAATAAAAGAACACAGGTAACATGAAAGGGAAATTTGGAACAATGGGGCAGGAGTGATTACAGGGGTGAAGGTTGAGAGAACTGGGTCGAGGGGAGGGGCAACTAACACTAAGTCTTTTGAAAAAGTCATATGGGAGAGAAACTTTTTTTAGATACTGTTATTACTTATGGTAACTACTGCTAGTCATAAACATCGCCTACATCAGGAAGCACTAATCACCCCATCCTTCATCCAGTGCATTCCTCAGAAGTAAGGAAAATCTTTCAAAAACTATATATTTTCTTGTCATGCTTTTACTAGCACTCTTTCTTCAAAGATTTAATACACTTGACACTTTAAATTCTTGTGACTTAGAAACTTGCAGATTGTGGTAATTCTTGAATAAATTACACTCATATTGAGCATGTTTCTTTCTTTTAAATATAGGAATTAGCAGATTCTCTTAAGAATAGCATTAGTCAGTAAATCCAGACTCCTTTCTTCTCCAAGATAGAAAGCATGAGCTATGAATGCACTAATCTAAGACATTTCAAAGGAGAAAATGTCTTGCTTATGAGAAGATTTAGGCTAATCTCTAAAATGAAATCACTCAAACAAAATTGGAAATATAGTATATATGTTTCATTTACAGTTTTTATCAGGTTTTTAAAACTATATTTATATAAAGTCTTTAACTACATCAGTTTATACTGCAACATAATATTTTATTCTTTTAGGTTTGGTAAATACATGTTTAATTTTAGCAAAATAATAACTGTTCCCATTTAGGAATAAGTTACTTTCAAATCAATTTATATTAATATTTCTGAGTAGGAACTGATTTTGAAAATTGAGATACAATAGAAGGCAAAGCAAAAAACAAACAAACAAAAGCTCCATGATCTATGTATTTATACAGCCTTGGGTTATAGCGGAAATATAAAAACATATATACAGTTTTCTAGATTGAAACATAATAAAGCATTGAGGAAAGATAAACAAGGAGATAAGAGATTCTGAACAGGGAAAGTTAAGATTTCCTAAAGAAAAGGAAGGCCTGTTCATCAATTTCCTTCTACTCTCTATTGTTTGATAACCATGGATGTTCTGACAAGAACCAAATATATGTCAACAGCAGTAGCAGGTAGCTGCTATTCCAATTTCAATATCTACATAACTGAATAAACACTTGTTCTTCAATTTAAAAAAAAACTATGACAAAAGACAGTACATAGTGATTTAGGTCATGCTATGATATATGCTCACATCTGAAAGGCTGCAGGTTCTTATGTTGTAAGGTCACCTACTTCAGGTTAGAAGAAGTTTTGCATGTTGCTAAGTGTAAGTATTTAGGCTCAGATGGTAAGTATGCATCATTTTGACTTGCTGTGTTGGTTAAAGCTTAGTTGTAATAGGATCTTACAAAAGTTGCCTGGAATTACTTTCAGACTATATCCAGAAAAGGGGAGGGATTTGATTCAGGAAGCAGCATCACTTATGATCAATATAACCTATTGATTCCTCTGTCTATCACTATAATCAAACTTTAGAGGTCATTTCCTTACTTATGATTTGCTCAGGCACAATCCTACCTGTACTGGCTGGTTTTGTGTGTCAACTTGACACAAGCTAGAGTCATCAGAAGAAGGAGACTCAGTTGAAGAAATGCCTCCATGAGACCCAGTTGTAAGGCATTTTCTCAATTAGTGATCAGTGGGGGAGGGTCCAGTCCATAGTGGGTGGCACCTTCCCTGGGCTGATGGTCCTGGGTTCTATAAGAAAGTAGGCTGAGCAAGCCAGGGGAAGCAAGCCAGTAAGCAGCTCTCCTCCATGTCCTCCGTATCAGCCCCTGCCTCTAGGATCCTGCCCTGTTCTAAATTCCTTCAGTGATAAACAACAATGCTGAAGTGTAAACCAGATAAACCCTTTCCTCCCAGATTTGCTTTTTGATCATGGTGTTTTGTCACAGGAATAGAAATTCTAACTAAGATACTACCTTGCCCATGTTGCATTATTACCTCCAAATACCAGGACTTCTGTTGCCTGTTATATAACTGTGATGTTCTTTCATGTTTTATTATTGTCCATTATCCAAATATAATGCCATCTTATCACAGACATCTTTCCTCACATTTATTTACTTTTTCATCTTGTTTAAAGTTTTCTTGCAAGATTGTCCTTAAAGAAGAGGAACTTACGTGATATATATTGTGTGTCTAAAGAATAGGAGGTGAATCTTCTGATATGTGATGTTTATTGGACATCTAGAGTACAAGAGGTGAATCTTTTATGTGGGAGGTTATTTTTAAAGAAACTAATACTGATAAACAACTTAAATTTTAAAAATCATATGTATTTTTCATTAAAATAGAATTATGTCAATTTCTAATCACCTTTACTTCCCCAGCACCTGCGAGATTCCTTCCTTCAAACCTTTCCCATGCTCTCCCTACTCTCACTCTTAAGATATAACCCTTTTTTTCTCCTTTATTCTACTACTTATTTAAAAATAATAATAAATGTTATAAAGAAAATAAATGAACTTATGGTAGACTATGTAGAGGAAGTGTTGGTAATCATATAAGAGCCAAAGGATAGGGTAAAAGATTGAAATGTTATCCTCTGTGCCCAATACAATCATAAACTGACAGTGACTGTGTTTATTTGCATTGGGCCAACAAATGATTGGTCTGGGCAAGGGAGTTACTCAGGTACCTATTCCTTACTGATGATAGATTCTGCATAAGGGCAAGTTATTGATTTTAGTTATGTACCCACTGTGGAGCCTACCAGGCTCCAACAAATTTCTATAAAATGATAATGACTTGGACAGCCCTGGTTTAAATCAATGTTCCACAAAACAAAACAAATAGATATGAATGTGAAAACTGCATTTGTAGAGAGAACAAAATAGAGGTGGTAGAGGGCAGGACCGAGAGTGCTCAATATGAAATATATATATATATATATATATATATATATATATATGCCTGAAATTATCAAAAATAGATTCAATTAATAATAAAATAATAACTAATGAGGAAAAAAGTGGTTATTGTCATAATATGATCATTAAATGCTGCATAAATTTATTGAACAATAAGCAAACACAAGAGAAGACTCTGAAATTATGATAGGTAAACTTTATTGTTAATGTGATAGAATTTATCATGATTATGGAAATAAACCTTTGGGTATATCTTTGAATGTGTTTCCAGAGTAGTGGGGAATCACACTTTAAAAATGTTGGTCATACCACTTAATGGATAAGTGTCCCAGAATGAATGAAAATGAAAAAGTAAGCTAAATACCTGCATTCATTATTTGGTGCTTCTTTATTATGTGTGTGGGATATTTGATCACACTGTGTGAGGATGTCTCTGTTTTAGCTCACTTGCCTAAAGCACCTTCTTATTGGTTTACTAAAGAGCTGAATGGCCAATAGTTCAAGAGGAAAGAAGAGGCAAGACTTCCAGGGTTAGAGCAGAACTTGGGGGAAGAATCTGAGAGGCAGGAGATTCGCCAGTGTGGTACAGAGGAAGTCAGATGTACAGTATTGAGGCAAGGTAATGAACTATGTGGCAGAACATAGATTAATATAAATAGGTCAACGTAAGTTATAAGAGACAGTTGGGAACAAGCCTAAGCTAAGGCCAAGCTTTCATAATTAGTAATAAGTCTCTGTGTGTCATTATTTGGTAACTGGTGGTCCAAAGAAAGACCCTGCTACAACTGTGAGTAAAACTGACAATTGCTCAGAGACCTGACACTTTCCTCCCTGTATTGAGAAATTATATCTCCTCACTCTTAAGCCAAAATGTACCCTTCCTTTCTTATGTAGCTTTTGACAAGTATCATCTCATAGAAACTAGGAAATTAAGTAAAGTGTACCAAGAAATGGAGTCATTACTATGTTCATGACTATGTGATTCTTAGGCCTTGTTTGTCGGAGGAATGTGAAAGAGCTTTGGACTTTAGGATAAAGGAGTGTTACAGTGATATAAGCATAGATAAATGGGATTTCGGGGGGATGCTTTGAAAACTAGAAGACTGGCAGGAATGTTGACAATGGTGTGTGAGGTTTTAGAAGGTAAAAATGACCTATGCTAAAAGTCAGGAACCTTATCTTCTGACAAGGAATGTATACTCTATAAAGATTTGAGGACTTCAGTAAGATTGAATTCTTAAATGATGAACTAATGTGTTTTGCAGAGGAATTTCAATACAGGATGGGTTTGTCATGGTTATGACTCTCTTCCTTCCAACAGGAGTAAAGTTGAAGAGAAAAAAAAAATAAGAAAAAAAAAAAAACAGAGCAAAAGACATTAAAAATGTGTATGTGCCAAGCAGAGAAATCTCAGCAGTTTCAAAGCAGTTGTAATTGTTAATGATATTAACATCATCAAAGGATCAAAGGACAGAAACCCTTCCTGTTACTATAGCGTGTATTAGTCAGGATTCTCTAGAGGAAGCAATAGAATGAATGTATTACCAAGTGGGATTTGTTTGCTTGGAATATGTTTGAATGGTGTGGGATGGGTAATATATAACCTTGTATTCATTCTCTCAATTCTGGTCCTTCAGTGAGCCATGAATAATGCAGAATGTTTTTCAGAAATCTTCAGCGTTTAACTCCCATTACAACACCAAGGTTCTATGAGGGAAGAATCTTAGCAGTCAGTTCATCACATCTTCTACTCCCCAAGGTTTTTATTCCCCACAGTCCAGCACAGCACAACTTGCCTTCACCATTTGTAGGCTATTCAGGTCTAGGTGAAACTCAGGCTTTGATGATGCAGATGATAATATGTAGCAACATTTATTCCTGATATTTCTATAGGTTCAAATAACCCAGAAGGATGGATGCATGATTTCTTCTCTATATATGTTAGATGATATATAGAGTAGAATGAGAATCTACAGTAAAACTTGCTATAAGGGCAGAGGCTCAACCAGGGAACTCCTTAGTAAAACCATAGGAGCAAGAATATCATCCGGGTTCCAGAACTATAGTGTTACTCACCTGCAGTTTGAGTAAAGTTAACACACTACCAGTTGAATACAACTAGAGATGAATCAGAGGATAGGTCCGTCAAAGTCATGGCAGTAGGGCTGTGAGAGACCTTGGAGGGGCAAAACTTTTACCAAACTTCTCTGGAGGCAAGGTAATGGGATAAAGAAGAATTTTCCCCATTCTTAATATTTAATATGGGTTGTCTTGATGGGTTGCTGATTTTGAAAAGAATAGAATTTATGGAGCACATGAAGAATATTTTAATGTATGCCCCAAATTGTATGTGTCTGAATCAGAGTTAGCTAGACTTTTCTATAACAAATACTCAATATAATAACTTAGATGCAGGAAAGATTTGTTTGGCAAATGCTTGCAGAACCTTTCAGTCTGTGGTCATTTGACTTCACTAATTCTAATCTTGTATATCTGGGCAGAAATCATGGAGGGAATCATGTGGCACAACAAAGATGACCAACTCATAGATGTTAGAAGCATCAAAAGGAGCACAGAGTGAAAATACAAGCAAACTTCCTTCAAAGACACTGCCTTGGTGGCATATTACATACTTCCAGCTAGGCCCAACTAACTATAGTTTACCCCATAACAGTATGGATGAATAGTAGTCTATTCATTATTTTAATTCATCAATATATTAATCCATTGATGAATACAGAGCTCTACTCCGATATATACAACCATATTCCAAGAGCCCCACATTAGAACACTGCTTTCATCAGGAATATTACTTCAGTTCAGGAACACTCCGAAGAGCATGATGTATCTGAACTACTCCAGGGACTTATGCCTGAGTTTCCATAAATCAGGTTTGAATAGGAATAGGAAATGAGAGCCTTAGATTAGCACTCTTGTTTTGTCTTATGCTTTCAGCCATATTATAATGCAGTAAGAAGCTCACACCTGATGTTAGTGTCATAACTTTGAATTGCTCAGATGATAGGACCATAAGCTAAATAAACCTCTGTACCTTATTAATTACCCAGTCTGCTGTGTTCTGCTGAGGCAGCAGAAAACAGAAATGGATAAATTACTAAAGTCAAAGGTTAATCATTTACATTTTGGAGGTGGAGGCAGGAGGATATCTTCAAGTTAAAGCAAGCCAATGTAGCAAAGTGTGTTATTCCAGTCTATAATGGTCTACACTGTCTCTATTATAAATAAACTTTTCTGAAAAACAGAATCATGAGAATGAGAACAGAAAAATATGGTGCAATATTTTAGTTATGGCTGTTTCATTCATTTGGCAAATTAATATATTAAATGATTCTTACATAGTACTACAAAAGTACTGAAGTAGTTCAGTACTTTTGAAGCCAAAAATAAGATACTTGTGGAGAAATACTTCATAACCCTCATATTACAAATTTAATAGTATTTGTTTGAAAATTTAAACTCTGATCTTTTTCAGTGAGCTATTATTTTTAATGATATTATAAATTAATTCATATTCACTGATTCTTTCTTTTTTTTATTTTACAATACCATTCAGTTCTACATATCAGCCACGGATTCCCTTATTCTCCCCCCTCCCGCTCCCCTCCCCTTCCCCCCAGCCCACCCCTCATTCCCACCCCCTCCAGGGCAAAGCCTCCCCCAAGGACTGAGATCAACCTGGTAAACTCAGTCCAGGCAGGGCCAGTCCCCTCCACCCAGGTCGAGCCAAGCTACCCTGCATAAGCCCCAGGTTTCAAACAGCCAACTCATGCTATGAGCACAGGACCTGGTCCCACTGCCTGAATGCCTCCCAAACAGTTCAAGCCAATCAACTGTCTCACCCATTCAGAGGGCCTGATCCAGTTGGGGGCCCCTCAGCCATTGGTCCATAGTTCATGTGTTTCCATTCATTTGGCTATTTGTCCCTGTGCTTTATCCAACCTTGGTCTCAACAATTCTCGCTCATACAGAGCCTCCTCTTTCTCGATAATTGGACTCCTGGAGCTCCACCCGGGGCCTAGCCGTGGATCTCTGCTTCCAGATCCCTCAGTCATTTCTTCTTTCATATTGTTAAAAGGAAGAACTATAATAACAATAAGAAAAAATAATAATGGTAAATGGTGTGTATTCCAGATTCTTTCCTATTCCTAGTGAAAAATAATAATGTCTCCAACGGTCTAACTTAACTCCTAGTATAAAAGTGTGTGTATGTGTGTGTGTGTGTGTGTGTGTGTGTATGTATGTAGTCATCTATAGGTAGGTTATAGATGTTTTTAGAATTAGACTCCTACTTTGTAAACAGCTATGTCCTAGGTGTTCCCTCATTGTAGAAAAGAGGATCTAGGATGTCTTTCTATCACTTCAGTACTGCTTTTAAAATTTATATCTATATTCTCCACGTACAATAAATACATAAATATTATTCTAATAAAAGATAAGATTAATGTGCAGATATGTTACTTGATGTGCTAATGACCCAATCAATGCCACAGTATTTATAAGCAACTGAAAATGATTCATGTTATTGGTGTTGGTGTTGTGGCTTTGAGATATCACCTTGTTGTGTAGCCCTTGATTTCATAGAACTTTCTAAATAGACTTAGGCTGGCCTCGAATTTGTGATCATCCTAATTCAGGCTTCTGAGTTTTAGACTATAGACTTGTGACATCATGCCTGGTAAAGTTACATATTATACTAGTTAAAAGAAAAGGCATTGAAATTCCATAAAGGAATAACATTTAATCTCAGGTTTATTAAATATATCTGGTAATGTTCATATTTTGTATTATGTAATGCTCTTATAATTATCTAAATAATTGTATCTTTAATCTTTAACTTTTATAAATATTCTTTTATTATTTCCAAGACATAGATGCATTTGGTACTGAGGACTGAATTGTTCCCCACAAAATAATAAATTCAACTGCTACCTCCCAGTAGAAGCATGGGAAGCATTTAGGAGGTTAATAGGGTCAATAGAATTGTTAGTCATTTCTTTATGATCCTCATACAGGAATAATTGGCTTTATAAGAAGTAGAAGATGTAAAGATGAATCTCTTTCTATATCATGTGATGAGCAGTTAAAAGGCATCCAGCTGAAAGACAGGAATATGGCCTGTATCCAGAATTCATTTATTTGGTCCCTGATTCTTAGTCTATTCTTTTTTTTAATAACATGTGATGAAAATATCTGTTGTTTAAGTCTTTCAGTCTAAAGAATTTTACAGCAGATCAAATGTCTAAAAATGTTACATAGGATTATAAATTCAGTTGCTAACAGTAATTGATGAAGCTAGATTTGTGCTTGGTAGAAATTAAAAGCTTTATTAAAATGAAACTAGAATATTTTGTGGTAGAATAGTTAATGGGGCAATTTTTGGGTATAAAAATACCTAAGATGTTGACTTTAAATTAGAAAAATTTTATTTTGTCTCCTTTTATGTCAACATTTCATTGCATTGTTGTTTGATCCCATTGACACCATCTAAGGTGAGGCAGCATACTAATGTGGACTATGTGTGACTGGTAAATTTGTCACAGCATAGCAGTAATGATAAATAAAAATGGGGATGAGGAAAAGACGGAGTTCTATTTCCCTTGTTAATAGAACTCTCCCAACTACATAAGAACTCCCGAATCTTAACACAACATTTATACAACCTCTACTAGGTATCTACCGCACTAGAGAACAAGACTGAAACTAATTCAGATGTGTATGTTACACATTTTTATTCTTGAGTAACTATATGTACAAGGACATCCGACTGTTTAAAAACCCAGGAATAACTAAAATCAGCAATGTTTTGTTTGTTATTGCATGCATAATACTAGAATTAAAGTTGATTGCAAAGTTTTTTACTTGTAATAAACAAATTGCAGATATAAGTCTCAAATAAGTGCCTATGTCTCAAACAGTTAAAATTAAAAAGTTTTATTATAGCAATGCAGGTCAATTACTTTTGTTACCACTTAACTTGTCGGGCAAAACATCTACACTTTATCCTATCATTAAAATTATTTTAACGATTTATTGTGTGACAATCTGATGCTCCCCTTCAATTTTCTTGAAAGCAAGCATGATGAACCTCTGACTTTGTAAGATGATTTGTTACTTACTCATTAAAATCATTCACTCCTCACAATTGTGACTAATATTTCAAAATATAACTATTTTGACACTTCGAGTGAGTACTATAAATCATGGGTCTGACTGAAATTAGGAAATGTGTTGCAGATATTTCATTGTGGAATATATGAGAAAGGAAGTTATGCTGTTGCAATGGGAGAAGTAAAATGGTCGCAGACACATTCTCAAACTAATTTTAGAAGTGAAAAGATCTGGGAGTGGGTATCTCAAAATCAGTGTCTTTAGGACATTTTTTCTTTGAAGGGAGTTAGAAAATCATTACAGCTCCTTGGGGCAACATTACTCCATGTTGTTGATGTTGAGGTGACATTCACTGAAGTACCCAAATTTTTTAAGTCAGTGCTTATGCTTGCTGCTGCTCAATTTGGGAAAAGAATATATATGTAACAGATAAATGAATAAATATACAAAAGTTCTAAGAGATTGGCAATTTGATTGTACTCACATTTCCAAAGAGGAAAATTAAATTGAAGTTGGAAATACATCATATTTATTACTCTAGATTGACTGCTCTGAAATGCTTTGCCATTGTTATACGAAATATATTTGATTAGGCTTAAGTGATGGTTCTCTCAAGACCTCAAGAAAGAGATTTATATGCCTTAGAGGCTGTTCATGCGGTTTCAACTGCCAGTTGCTTCAGATAATTAAGATTACTAGAAGAAATTTTAGACTGCAAAGTAGTTGTTACTCGTACATCCTCCATCCTACTCGGTGTGAAACTAGAGTTTATAGAACTTTATACACCAGTATATATAATGTATTTGAATTATCCATGTGATAGTAATAGCAAAAAGTCAACACTGTATTTAAATAAGTTGTATTCTACAATCATTTTGCATATTTATATTATAATTATTTTGTTTGTTTTTTGGAACAGGGTCTCACTATTTGTTCTGGCAGTTCTCCACTATGTTGACCAGGTTGACGCTGACTACCTTGAATCTACTCATGTAGATTCACCTGCCTCTGCCTCCTGACCGCTAGGATTAAAGGTGTGTACCACCAGGCCAAGCCCTATAATTATTACATATGTGATTGTTGATTCTTATTTATTTGCAAATAATTAGATAATGTGCAAAATTATAATAACACACATATAACGTATGTTCTATTTTATGTTCTCTCCAGCATGTGATGTGATACAAACTTCTACTTTAATTATGATGATAAACTTATGAAGGATCCCATAAAATTTTATTCCCATAAGCTTAATCAACGAGCAGTGATAACTATGTGTTTAGTTGTCATTTTCAAGTCATATGTATGGCAAGGCTCTTCCAATGTGAGTTCTATTTGACTCCATTTAACTCACAACATTACAGTAGCTTTTGTGCCCACTGGGGTTTGTGTGAGTTCATATGCTTTACTAGAAGCTTCTACCTAAATTCGGAGCTGGAACACAGATATTTGACTGCTAAGAACTCTCAGTCACTGCTTTTCTACCTCCCATGAATCCCTGTAATTAAGTTGGAACTAATAAACATGCTTCAATAACAGAAAGCTCAACCTAGGATGGAGGATGAGAAGCCCTAGCAATCAAAAGTATTAGGACATCACCTGGATGTTTGTGGCAGCTTTCTTAGAGTCTAATTGAAGGAGAGACCATCTAAGTGGTCTCACAGTGTGGTGACATTATTGATATTAACCTTGTGAAGTTCTGATGAACATTCTAGTGGTTATTCTTTATAGAACTTAGGAAAAACATATGGAAATACTAACTACTGTAACCAGATAAAACAATCTTAAGCAGACAAAATAATGCTGGAAATTTTTATAAGTATCTTAGTACCCTATTTCAAACTATACTTTGAAACAAAACAGACATATGGGACATTGGAACAATAAAGACAACCCCAAAACAAACCGCACAAATACAGCTCCCTGATTTTTGACAAACGTGCCAAAGACATGCATAGGAGATAGGAAAACCTGTTTAATAAATTGTGTTGGGGAAAATGCTTATCTATATCTAGAATATTATAACCAGATCTCAATCTCATAAGCAAAACTCAATATAAAAATGGAACAAAAACTTTACATAAGAAAAATTTAGGAGGAAAGCTTTAAGATATCGGCCTAGGCAATGACTAAATAGGACCCCAATGGCTTAGGAAATAATTGGCAAATATGATTATATCATACTAAAGTGATCCTGTACAGGAAAGGAGACAATACAATGAAAGACGCTCTACAGAACGGAGAACCTTGACTATTCTTGTTCTCAGAGGATTACTACCTCTGTATGATAAATGGCTTGCCAAGCTGAAGTAGCATTCTCTTCCCTAGCATCTCTAGTCTGTGTGATTAAACACCTCTTTCTAGCTTATTAAAGTTTTCTGTTTCTAGGTTATACAACATTGGAGTACAGTTCTTATTAAAGATCTGTACAGAATTATACTATTGTTCTTAAGGAGAAACTTAGTGAACATCTTTTGTTTTATTAGCTACACATCGTGGGAGATAGAGGAGGCATGGGAGAGAGAGAGATAGGAAGAGGAAAGTAACTCTCCTCTCACACAATGTCTACTCTTTCCTCCCATCACCATACATTGATGAAAGGGGGAGGGGCAAATTCTCTCCATATTCTCCTCAGTCATACTTTTCATGAACAGCAAGTGGACACAGTCTTGTAAGATCCTGCACCCTTCACTGCCTTGTACTATGACCTCACCCTTTAAGCATTTTGCCCTTACTCTAGACAACACTTTTTTTCAACCCATGATTTAGATCTTCAGGATCATGTTCTTATACACTATGTATAAAGGTAAGGAATCAATCATCGTCATGTTTTCTTGGATGTGTTTCAACACACTAGGATAGTTTTGTACCTCTGTGACTTCTCTTCTCTAAAGGATTGTATGAAAGTTGCTGCTGTTCAGTTTGTCCAGATTCTCCTTGTAAAAGTGGAGGTGATGAAGAGAATGTCTAAGTCTTTACTTTTCTGAACTGAAACCAGAATTTTATATGATATTTTAAGTAAATTCTAATAAAAATTGAGATATTCTTATTGCAGAATATTATGACAAAATATGGGAATTTATCATATGATTGCAATGCATCTTTCTTTATTCGACCTAACAAACTAAGCAATGGTACTATAGTGTCCTATTCTTTCTATGCTTCCTTAACTGTCTATAAAAAGTATACAGTTAATGTTGTGTGATTCTAAATAAAATATTTTACCCTCACTGAACTGCAATAAAATGTAACCAGCCCACTATCAAAACAAATAAACATTGGGAATACCAACATCAGACAAAAGCATAAAAACTCAGACTTAAATTGTTAACCTAATAAATGGAATGGAGTTTCACATGTCTCTAATTTCATGAAACAAAAAAAAGTGAAGTAAAAATAATCAATTTTATACTGCTCTTTAGAAGTTCCTCAGAGAAACAGAACATTCTCAGTGTTAAATTACATATGATATTTCTCTGGGAATGCATCTCACAAGAAAAAATGGCAAAAATGAGTAATATCCTCACAGTAGGAAAAATGAACTTATTTTCCTATTTTATTTAATTATTTCAACCTGAGAGAAGGGTTAAAAACCAAACAAAAATGATAGTGGGAGTTGTATATTACTCAATTAAATAGCTTATAATAGAAAAATGAATGTGTTCTAAGAACATAAACACATTATTTTTAATTTCAATGCTTGAACAGGGTTCAGAGAATTGAAGTGAGGTAGGATATGCTGAATAGTGTGATAGACCAATTCCATTATACCTTCCCTCAATCCCCTGCTCTTGGTATTTGCAACACTGTGTATGTCTATTATATGAGGTGTTAATTTTGGTCTGTATTACCAACATAAAATGGTATATGTGGTGGTGTATGGCTACTGAGTAGAGATATAAAAGACATTGTGATGTTTTCTATGCTTTCTGTCTCTTGGATCATTTGCTCTGAGAAAAACAGCTGCCATATCATAAGGACACTCAGGCATCCCTGTGGAGAATTCCATGTGGCAAAGAAATTGGGGGCTCCTGGCTACAATCCATCCTGGAAGGTGCACTTGTCTCCCAAAATAAGTTTTCAGATGGCTGTAGCATCAGCCAGCATCTTCACAATAGCATCACTAGATTCTCAGAGTCAGAGATACCCAAGAAAGACATTGCCAAAATTCAGACATACAAATAGTTGGTTTTCAAGCTAAGTTTAGAGACAATCTGTTACATAGTGAGAGCTAACCAGTTCAGGTTAATAAATGATTGCTGAATTTTACCTGTTTCAAAACAAAAGTATAGTAAATTGTTTGACCTTAAAAGATTTTGAATTTGGCATTGTTTTTACTCTAAAATATTAGTTAAATATAACACATCTTCTTTTTAAATATATTTTTACACACACATATATACATACATACACAACCATATATATATATATACATATATATACACATATATATATGTATATATATACATACATACACACATACATACATACATACATAAAATATGTAGTCTTTGGGTTACTCAGGAACACTGCAGTCTTCCATGCATGAAATTATTATGTGCATGTCCATCTATTCTGTGGAATAACAAGAGACATTACACCAAAAATGTTGACAGTGAAGTGTTGGTTTAGAAAATTTCAGCAATTTTTACAGCACTAGAAAAATCAATAACCGTCTCATGGATTATCTGATTTTAAGCAACTTGGTTTCTAGTGCACCTGCCAGGATTCATTATGAGCAACCTATTCCTCTTGATAACTGGGTAAATTGACTTGCTGTTTGAAGCAATTTCACAGCAGCCTGCAGATCTTACAGGTCTACCTATCAAAGCCAATGATTTTGATTTAAGAATAATTATCATTGAATCTCTATTTTTGGTTACACACTTAAGTTAAAAATAAACATTCCTGTAAATAAAGAATATTATTTGCTTAGTGATTTTTTTAATGAACAAAATCATTATTTCAACTCTAGTTAGACAGTTTATAAAGTGGTAATATGTTTTATAATTTTTATCATTGTATGAAGTAATTTATGAAATAACTTGTAGCTCATATTTTCACTTCTAAAATGCTCCTACAAGACACTTTTTAAAGGTTCATTTCAGCACTGTAGAATTAATGAAACGGAACATACTGAATTCACTGCTGTGTTGATATGAGCGAGTGATTGTGGCTTCATACCCATCTCCGCAACTCCTTAGTATTCCCATGTTGCAGCCTGAAGCTACAATGTCTGCCAAAAATAAACTGTAGCTCTTCTGTCACTTTGCAGTCATGAGAGCCGCTGAAAAGGAAAGAAGGTGAGATCAGAGACAACGGAAAGCCCTTTGATGGGTGCCATTCCGAGGGCATCTCGTATTTAAGCAAAATGAAAAGAAATGTGTTTATCAGAGAGAGGGGGAGAGAGAGAGAGAGAGAGAAAGAGAGAGAGAGAGAGAGAGAGAGAGAGAGAGAGAGAGAACACAAATACACTGATTTATTGACTTGCAGGGGAAAGGCAAGAATATAGAGGATCTCAAATCATGACATAAAATTATACTAAGTCCCTACAATTATACTAGAAAAATACATATAGTTTATGGGATTTTTTTATGAAGAAAATTTGACACAATACGTATTGTTGAAATTAATTATTCTGGCAAAGGTCTATTTAGTTATATTAATATTCCAGTAATTATATAATAAACAGTAAATAATTATTTTGAGACACTAAATGAATATATATTTCATTATAAATATCATTGCAGGATATTTGTTTACACTGTGTGAAGTTGTATTTATGTTTTGCCTCACCTGCCTAAGGTACCTGATTTTGTTCAATAAAGAGCTGAATGTTCAGTAGCTAGGCAGGACTTCCAGGGAGAGAGAGGAACTAGGAATGCTTCTAGCTGGATGGGAGATGCCAGCAAGACACTGAGGAAGTCAGATATACATTATGGAAGATAGGTAACTAGCCACATGGCAGAATGTAGATGAATAGAAACAAGTTAATTTAAGTTATAAGAGCTAGTTGGGACAAACCTAAACCAAAGGCCAAGCTTTCATAATTAATAATAAGACTCCATGTCATTATTGGGATCTGGTGGTCTCAAAAGAAAATCCATCAAGAAAGTCCTACAACAAAATGTTATTTTTCTTAGTTCTAGTTTAATAGTTTTTATATTTTATAGTCTTTGTAAAATGTAAATACCATTTTTAATAAGTTTAATTTTTAAGATTTCACTATATGCACAGTAGCATTAAAAATTAGTCATAAAATTCCTGAACTATCTTTAAATTTATATAAAGTACATATTTTGTATATGTTATTAATTATAATTATAGTCATATGAATAACATTTTCTTTAAAAAATAGGTAATGTTTTGAATATCTTTAAAGAACACATAAACCTCTATATATCAATGAAAGCTTAGAACACTGACAAATCAGGAGAATATCTTCTTGACAAAATTTTGTTTTGTATCTCAGAAAAGAAAATTAAAAAATGATTTACTTACAATGAAAATTAAGGGAGAAATAATAAAGTGGGGAGCAAAAGAGTAGATAATGTGTGTCATGAAATATATGCATCAATGATATCATTGCAGGATATGGGAATCAATGATATGGAATGAAAATGTGGAAAAGAATGGGGTAGCAAAGGGGCCAAAGGTGGGGAAAGCTGAGGTACACAAACTAGAATAATGTATAATGATACCTCCATATAAAATATTCTGTAGAGGAACAGATGACATCACATATTGAATTTAAAATTAATTTCAGTTTAGTTACATATTTTCTCTTCTATGTAGATTTTAGATTTTAAATTGTAGATATGTTCATTTGAATCTACTAGCCACAGAGATTAGGTACCTAGGAAAGAAACAAGAAGAACAGCGAATCTCCCAAGGAAGGTGAAATAATGTATATTGATAAAAGAGGCTGGAGGGATGGCTCAGCGGTTAATAGCACTGGCTGCTCTTCCAGAGGTCCTGAAGTCAATTCCCAGCAACCACATGGTGGCTCACAACCATCTGTAATGGGATCTCATGCCCTCTTTTGGCATGCAGGCATATATGCAAGCAGAACACTCATACCTTAAGATAAACACACACACACACACACACACACACACACACACACACACACATATGAGAGAGCTAAAGGAGAAAGCAGAATTAAGTGGGGAGGAGAATGGGGAGGTAACATAAGATGGGACAACTAACACTAAAGAACTTTGAAAATCATATGGAGACCTAGTAATGTAGTAACTTCCTGAAATATATACATATATGAAAGGAAGTTAAATAGAATCTCATATAATATAAGGGACAATCCCACCACTAGACATTGTATACCACCTAGGAAATTTCCAGTTGCCAGGAACGGGTTACATTGATTTGAATCATTGACAAAAGCATCCATAGGCTCTCTCAAATATAAGGCCATTGAGTACTCTCCAAACTCTGACAGTAAAGTCTCATTGGTGAAGGCACAACTTCCTTATTTTATCTAACATAGAGAAATTGAACTGGTGCCTAGTTTGAAGCTTCAATACTACTGAATAGAGTTCATGATTCTGGAAGATACTTTGCATGGTATTGGAAGAGAAAAATAAACATGATTATCACCCATTAACAAACTCTACTACTTATAACATTTGTCTGCAAGATATATTGGTATAATAGTGGCACAAATGTTGTGGAAGTAATGAACCAAATTTTGTTACTGCAAAAGCAGCCAAGAACATTGAGACTAGATAGGCCATGAGCCTATGAGGAACACCTATTGCTATTATTATGTTAAAGGAGTATAGCAATAAAAATAACTTATAAAATATTGCTATGCCCATAAATCAGAGCATCACTCAACCCTAATCAGAGAGTCTTCTTCTAAGCAGTAGATTGTAATTAACACAGTGATCCACAGCTTGACAATGTTAAAATAGTGAGAGACTTTGGAGAACTCAGCCCTAAATGGAATTTCTTCATCAAATGGCTTCCCTCAATGTTCACAGATAATGTGGAAGAAGAGGCAGAAATATTGCAAGAGCCAGAAGTGGTGGATGATTCCAAGAGAACAGTGCCTTGCAGACACAGCAGGATAGATTCACAGAGACTATGACAGGATGCATAAGACCTGCACAGGTTCAAACAAGACAAAATTCCAACACTGAGTTGGGCAAAATGCCACAAAGCCCCCTTTCCTGACAAAGAAGCAGTATGTAATTGATACCTGCTGAAATATAGAAAATGAGATTTATCCAAGGGAGTGTCCCTGGGTATATCAACCACACTATAGGGCAGGCACTATGCCCAGGAGTATTTGACCAGTGTAGCCAGAAGTTTCTCCAGTCCCACCCCGCCCCACAGTCCCACAGCTGATTATAAAATATTCCCTCAGAGGCTTATATTAATTACCAACTGTATGGCCTATGGCAGGTTCTTGCTAGCTAGCTCTTTCATCTTAAATTAACCTGTTTCTATTTATCTATATATTACCATGTGTTCTGTGGCTTTACCTCCATCCCAATACATGTTGCTCCTTGGGTAGTGGTTTGGCATCCCCCCCACCCGAGTCCTTTCTCCTCTCATTATCTCTTTTGGATTTCCCCGCCTGATTCCATCCTGCCCTGCCATAGGCCAATAAGGCTTTATTTATCAACCAATCAGAGCAACACATATTCACAGCATACAGAAAGATATCCCACAGCAGGCCAACTTCATATTTTAGTTAGTTTGTTTGGTTTTTGTGTATACTTTTTGTTTTGTTTAGGTGATTTTTTTTTGTTTCATGAGTTTTTACTTTTTTAGTTTGTTTTAATTTTCATATTCAGAAATTGAAGTAGATAATATCAAGTTTAATATTTTATTTGTATTTCTCTGAGTACATACCCTGATAAATTAGTCATGTTGTTTTTGTTCTTCAGCCCAGAAATCATTTTTCTCAAGTTTGTATACTCATTCCACGGGTTCAGTCATCTCATCTTTAAATTTCAAAATACTTTTGATAAATGCACTCCATTGGTTTCTATAAGTACTTATGTTTCATGGGACCAAAACATATGCAACTAAGATATTTTTATTAAATACATTACAATTATAATTTTTACTGGTTTTATATCTCCTTGTTAATTTTTCCTATTGTTTAGATTTAATATATGCATATTTTCAATTTGAAATTGCATGCGTCCTTATTTGTGATGAAGTGGCTACAGTTTATCTACATATGTATATTTACATATAGTGATATATATGTGTACTGTATTTGTGTATTTATGTTCATATGTAAGTATATATACTTTATAAGAAATACATAAATGCTTATTTGGGCTAAAGAGACCATCAGTTTACTATCCACAATTAAATCTGCTTTTGATAATCTGTAATTTCAAGAATATTATCTGCCTGTTTAATTTGTAAATTTAGAAGAGAATAATTTGTGGCTAACTTTGTTTGGAGTGATAATTAAATCGTCATTAAATTAAAAGTTCCCTCTGGGGAAATTGTTCCTGGACCTCCTTCAGATACAAATATCTCTAAATGTACAATTACTGTCTACTAATGTAGCATTGGCATAATACCTGTGTATAGCTTGCTGAATACTTGAAATCATCTCAGGTTACTTATACATAATAAAATATGAGGGGCTGGAGAGATAGCTCAGGGATTGAGAGAACTGGTTGCTCTTCCAGAGGACTTGGGTGCAATTCCCAGCACCCACATGGGAGCTCACAACTGCCTGTAACTCTAGTATCAGGGTACCCAATACTCTCACACAGACAGACACACAAGCAACACACCAATGTGCATAAAAATAAATAATAAAATATGAATGTTGTGGAAATAGATATTGAAATTGACTATATAGTTTAGAAAATGATTAAAAAAGGAAAAAATATGTATAATTAAAGATAAACTTTAGGTTGATTTTGGTTAAATTTGTAATGATGAAGCCATGGATACTTAGGGTTAGGCATAAACATAATAAAATAGGACACAATATGTATATACTACCAAAGTCCTGTAACCAGACAATGTGGATCTTTAACAGTAATTTTTATTTTAAGTTCAAATTCTGGATTCATGGAAATTGGAGAGATGGTTCAGCAGTTAAGAGCACTTGTTGCTTTTGCAGAGGATCTGGGTTCAGTTTCAAGCATCCACATGTTGGTTCAAAATTATCTGTAACTCCAGCTCCAATGTCTTCTGACCTCCAGAGGCACCAAGCACACATGTTGTGCACTGATATATGCACAGGCAAAACATTCACCTGTAAAGTAAAACAAATACATTTAAAATAAAAGGAAAAATAAATTCTGGCCTCAGCATATCGAAGAACTGCTATACTTTCCCCTAAGTAAGTCCAGATGGATGAGTTTACATTACATAGATTTTAATAGATTACTGGGTCTCTCTCCTGTGCTTACGTATCTTTTTTTTCTCTCATCCACATAGACTTATCAAATCTGAAACCTTTCCTTTTCTTCCCTGGAAATTCTTTTCTTCCTCTTGGTTTTTGGTTGTAGTTTCCAATGGCAGGTTTTATGTCTTCTCCAGTAATCTATATCAACTGATAAGAGGAGAAGAAAACCAACTTTGATCCAATTTCAGCATAAAAACAATTATTGGCATTTTGGTCTACTAACATATCTTCTTTAAAGATATGCCTCATTACCTAGAAACCATCAGTATAATCTTTCCTATTATTTTTGCTGATTATGATCCCAAGTAGTTGGGAAGCATTGAATAAGCGCTCTATTCTGGAAAATGTTACAGCTATTGAGGAAAATACAACATACACGAAATCACATGTAATGTGTTAGTGTATACATTCACACTCACAATGTCAATGTACATGGTGTGATATTAACTGAGAGAGATGTGTTCCTAAGGATATTGATGCTCCATACCTGAATGATGGAGCTAGTTGTAGCTCACTGTCCAGAACTGCTAGGAACTATTGCTCAAGAGGTGACTAATCTGGAAATATTAGAAGTTCAGGCTCTCCTGAATAAGTTACCAGTTTTAACAACATCATAGTGTGAAAATGTCAAAGTGCAACCGCTATAAACAGGTACAACTGATGTTTTTAACAAAGTAACTTACCATTTAAGATTCTAAGCTTTTGTTGTGTGTAATGTAGCAATAGGTAATTCATTTTATGGTAAAATTTTCTAAATATTTGTGTAAAATAGCAAAATGCTTTGATGGATATTTGTCAGAGTTTTTTTGTTTACCCATAGTTATAACTACTCATCTAGGCTGTGATAGCTTTTATTCATAAAAAATAATAAAATAAAATGCACCTTACTGGATAATTACATCATTAGTTCATTAAAAGCTTTTCTATTATTGAGGGAAAGAACCTTTAAAAATACAGCTCTTTCATAAGACAAATATTTTAAAAGCTCTGATTTGGCAGGAAAATTCAAACCTTAAAATCATTGGTTGTATTTGCAAAACATTTTTCTTACTAATTGCTAGAGAATGCCAAAGTCCCTGGTGGTATACATGGCAAAACAAGCTGATTAAGAAGCTTAGTATTATTTTTAAATCACATAATTGCCATTTAATGAAATAGGGAGCTCCGACTTCCATGCTACCTAATAAAATGGTTACTCTGCAAGGAATGAATTGCTGGTTGCATTGACCTTGCAGAGCAAGCTGAGTTTAAAGAAGCCACATAATATGCTTCTATAATGTTGGCACGGGGACTGAAAGCCGTATTACTGAAAATGGGCATGTTAGCATTATATCCTTTTTATAATTGCTGAAATAATAGCCATCATACATTAAGAAATGTCTGGGAATTCTACTGGGTGCTCTGATTTCAGGCAAAACACACATATGAACACCTCTTAATCGCCAAAGTAATTTCTAAAGAACTAAAAACACAGTTCATTTGTTTTTCCACTCTGCCCTTGGGAACCTGCAATTTTGCTTCATTACAACCACTCAACCTTTAGCCCTTCTCCACTTCAAAAATGTTTTCAGTGTTTTACATATAATAAAAACAACACCCATGTGCAGCCATGCACAAATCCGTTGTGTCTGTTAGCACTACTGTATTCCAGCTTGAAATTAGCTAAGGCCAAAGGCAGGGATTTGGTAATATTTGTGCCTTTTTATCATACAAGACTGTTTGCAAAATAAAGTATCATTTCCCACTTAAGAAAAAAAGGAAATGTTTGAAAGCAGAGATCAATCTAGTGTTTTGCTGACAGCACCATCTAATCAAACCAATTGTCTTGGAAAACAAAATGGAATATTATGAAATGCCTGTTGCATTACAAGTCTCCAATCATTATTTCCCAATGCTAATTATATGCTAAATTTACTATTCAGTCAGAAAAATATCCTATTTGTATATTCTTATCCATGGTCACACATAGTCATCATGTATGTTTACGTACATACATTCAAATGGTCAGGCCATTAGTGTATATATATTTCCAGACCTCTGTACTTTCAGGTTTTACATTTAAGATATCAACAGAGCATAAATCGAAAATATTCAGAAAAATATGCAACTACCCTTAAAATATAGATTTTTGGAGGAGGGCATCAATCTTTGAGCTAGACAGTACAACACCATAGTGTTTGCACTGTATTCGAATATCATGTAGACATTATTTTACATAAGAAGATGTGCACAGACAATCTATAAATCCTGTGTTATTTATATATTGTTTTTTATCCTGTGTTTTTCCCTGTTCCAATCCCTGGTTTTTTATATAAATGCACATATGTACTTATGTGATTGTGTGTGTAAATATGTTTGCCATAGTTTAAAATTTATTTTGTTTACATTTGACTTGTATTTGATTCTTTCTCACTCATTCATATTTTTTACTTTCTCCTTTTATTGCATAGACTACTCTCTTTGACCAAAACACCCTTTTTCAGAATATATCTCCATACTTCTTGAATGATTGACTAGTGTTAGGAGCCGCATTCTCAGCTAATAGTACTCAGATGTTCCTTTTTCACCCATTCTTATATTATGAAATTTAGGTGTTTCTAACAATCTCTGTGGCTGATCAACAATCTATCATGGTCTCCTGACCACTGACTGATATTTCCTCAGGTTTGTTTGGTAGTGACATATCAGGACAATCTTTCACATCAGTCAGCAAAGATATGTTTTCGCTCTATTAAGTTTGTTTAGCTCTTGTATATTAGTCTTAGGTGAAGGGTGATCATGTTAATCATTACATAATAAAAATTTCACTAAGAATACTGGAGAAAAGAATATATTTTTGAATACTTTAATTCTTTGAGAATATTTACTGTATTTTGATCATACTAACCTCAATCCTCTAACTCCTCCCTAATCTACTCACTTCCAAACTCACTTAACTATGTCTTGTAATAAAGGTCAGGTATGAATGGAGTATATACAGGCTGTCTAGGAAAAATAGGCCATGATTTGGGAAAGACAAAAAAGACAGAAAGAAAACGTTGAAACGTGGAGAGAATGGGGGTAGAAAGGTTTTACAGAGGCATGCTGACAGCTCCAGGTGAACACAGACCAGTGTTTAGGTCTCTGGGTTGAATGTTTTAAAGGGTTTCTGGGTGCTCACATTCCCTCCATTCCCCTCATTGTCTTGCCCAAATGATTTGCCCAACACTGGTTGTGGGAAAGGAAATAAACCTATTAGGAAGTCTAAGCCAATTTCCCCATCTCTTTTATCTCTCCAGCAGCTTCCTCGTTTTCTTTTTTAACATAATTTATTTACATTTTCCCTTCCCTTTCTGTCTTCCAAACCCTCCCATATACACCTTTACTCTCCAAGTTCCTTGCCTCTTTTTTTTTTTTAAATCTAATTGTTATTCCAGGCATATACACACATACATAAATGTTTCTAAATTTAACCTGTTCAGTCTGTATAATGTAACTTTTATGTATGTTAGTTTAAGATGTGTTACACTCATGTATGCTGTGGAATATTAGCTTAATGATGCAATGATGTGTTGTATTCTTTTATGTTGTATGTGTTTAACTCTGTAAAGCTGTGTTACTTTGGTCTAATAAAGAGCTGAATGGCCAGTAGCTAGGCAGGAGAAATAGACTGAGCTAGCAGGCAGAGAGAATAAATAGGAAGAGAAATATAGGCTAGAGAAGAACAACAGAGAAGAGGGAAGAGTGAGAAATGGAGGAGAGGAGGATGCCAGGGGTCAGGCACCCAGCTACACAGCCAGCCATAGAGTAAAAAGGAAAGAAAGATATATAGAATAAAGAAAGGTAAAAAGCCCAGAGGCAAACATAGTTAAAAGGAAATGTGTGTGAGCCCAGCCTGCACACTTATTTACCCCAGGAATTTTTGAGGATTGAGGGATAAGAGACTTAGAAATAGAGAGTAAAAAAACAGAGAGAAAACACAGGATAGACTTGGGTGGGCCTGGATCCTAACAGGCCCAGAACTTTATCCGGAAGGTCTATAACAATGCCAAGGGGTGGAGCAAAAGACCTCCCTCCCTTGCTAGTTAGACCCTTACAAACACCTGGTATCTATGCCCGTGGTCCAATCAACTGCCCATACAGTCCTGCTGCATACAGCCACTAGGAAACCTTGTGGGCTCCAACAGAAATGGTATGATTTAAGTTAGAAAAGCTGGTTAGAAATAAACCAAGCTAAAGCTGGGCTATCATAAGTGAGAATAAATCTCCGTGCATTTATTTGGAAGCTGGATGGCTGGCCCTTAAAGAGCAAACACAGAGTAAAAAACAAAACAAACAAACAAACAAAAACCCACAAAACAATTTTTGCCCATTTGTACCTATTTCTGTTCTGTCTTTGTTTTTGTTAAGAAAGTTTTTATTGGTGTATTTAAATGTGCAGAGTGGTTGTCAGTATGAGATTTTCACGCATGTGTATGAGATTTTGAACATATTTATCCAGCATTACATACTAATAATTTTGTCATCTCTTGTCTGCCCCCATCCCATCCCCTAATAACCCCATTTCTCTGCTAATTCTGTGTCTTATATCTACATAACTGTGTTTATTGTGGCACTATTCATGATTATCCAGTCTTTGAATCAGACTGTGTGCCCAGCAACAAAGGGATGGGTGAAGAAAATGAGATAGAAATGCAGAGTATTGCCCAGCTACTCATAAGAACAAAGTTACTCTGTTTGCAAATGAATGGAACGGTGGCTCATCATGCTAAGCAAAATAAACCAAACAAGGAAAGAAGTATGGTTTATCCTGGGTGAGAAGTTTCCAAAGGAGATACTGTATTTAATATAACTGTGTCTATATAACATGTTCTCATTGTTTTTAAGTTAATGTGCTGCCTCCTTTCCTCTACCACTCACCTTTTCTTCTTTTTGTTTCTAATTCTATTTTATAGCTTCTTCTTCCTTTCTTCAGACAGATCTGAGTGAAATAGTTTATGATGCCTTTGCTGATTTATGAGCATAGGAGACATCTTTAGTAAATACCAAACAGAGAAACTGTGGCCTTTGGTTTGTATTATTCAAAGGCAGCTGTGGTCATTGCTTCTGTCTTCTGTGACTGTTGCTTCTGTATGAAGATCCCTTGCTGTTAGCAACTCCCTACTCAGAGGTAATCAAATGTAAACTCTTTGGAGCCAGAAAATTACATATGTAAATTCAATGAAAATAGGACTTTGTTAAAACTTAATGATGATTAAAAAAAACAGCATTATAATTTACTCCTTTTATTATATACATGATGTGTTAAGGGATTATATCTGCTCACATTGAAAACTGCAGAAAAGTATTTCTTTAATAATACCATTGAAATTTAACTGCTTATTAAGTGAAATTAAGAATGATGCATAAATAGCAATAGGCTTGGTATCATCGTGCTCTAAATTACAATCAGAACTTATTTGAATTCAGATAGGAATCCTCTTTACCTTTTGTATTGTCTTTCATGCAAAACTTGCATTTACAGTTAAAGAGTGTTTCCATTATAAATGAACCATAATATCTGATGATGAAGTTTGACAGATTGTCTATTGTCTAAAATTACAGATGACTTCAAAGGATTTACCAACTGCATTGGTTCATAAAGCTCAATTTGACAACCATAAGTACACTTTGCTATAAATGGAACCAGAAGCCCAAATAAGAGATAATCTCCAAGTGTTGGAGCCTGGTGTGCTAGAAGACAAGGTCTCATAATACAATGAGATAGGATTGGTAAACATGTATCTCATTATGTCCTATGTCAGTTAATGAAAGACGTCTTAAAGAGGAATGTTTTGGGGAAACAGCAAGAGGATATATAGACTATTAAATAAAAATGGAGGAACTTTCAAAGACATGGAATTATCATGACATATTGACATAGAATCTCTCTCTAATCAAATTTCTGTGTCTTCTCCAAGATTTATTTTTATAAATTTTTATTACAACCTTTTCATCAACATATTTTGATGATTTTTCCCACTCCTAATTCCTTCTAGATCTTCTCTACCTCCTTACTTCTGAGACTTTTTACTGATTTAAGATGAATAGGAAAGAGGTAGCATTTCACTATGTGAACGTTATTCAATAGTTTAGTATTATTTAGTATTATATAGAATTAAATTCAGTCATGTTCTATTGCATTATTTAATAAAAGAATCAAGTTTCATTTATGACTCATAATATTATATTTATAAAAGCCTAAAAATTGTGTGTTCTGACTATAGTGGTCAGAGGTCAGGGTCTCTGGGTGGGGATAAAGATTAGATGCAAGCATGGGGGTGGAGTTATCTCAATTAAATCCAGGTTCATTTACACATTTAAAACAGAGAAAGGAGAGAGAGAATGTGAGTGTGTGTGAGAGAGAGAGAGACAGAGAGAGAGAGAGAGAGAGAGAGAGAGAGAGAGAGAGAGAGAGAGAGAGAGAGGAGATGGAGTTAGAGACAGAGAGAGGAGAGAGGAGGAATTGGAGGGCAGGAATAAAGAAGAAGAGGAGCAGGGGAAGGAAGAGCAGGAGGAGGAGGGAGGAGAAGGGAGAAGGAACAAGAAGAGGAGAAGCAGGAAGAGGAGCAGGAGAGGAAGGGAGAATAAGGAAAAGAGGAGGAGGAGGATGACAACTGTATGTACCTTTTGTCTTACTATGTGATGCTCAGGAGGAAGCTAAAGAGGTCATTACTACCCTTTGGTGTCGGAGCAGCAACCTGAGCCCAAACTGTGTACTTTTAAAGTAAGTGTTATAAGAATCGCATAATAATTATAAATATGTAAGTCTGTGAGTAAATAAATGCAGTCATTAATACCAAAGAGACCTCAACCTCTAGACAAGCATAGGCCTTCTCTCAAAGTCAACTTCTACATGAGACCAGTTTCTTCTTCTAAGACGATGAATGATTTTTTTATTTGCACACAGTGTATAAATGAATGAACTGAATTTTTATGTATAATAATTGTAATATTCTTGTATATAATGTGATAATAATTGTTACATATTTTTCACGATTATAGTTGCAGCTATGTCATATGCTATGATATAATAAAAGTATGATATAGTGCAATTATTCTTTTGCATATTCCTGGCCTCATCAATAGAATTCAGCAGTGTGTCTCCTTTGCTAGTCTCTTGAATAATTTAAGATAGGTGTTGATTATTCATTGTTTCCTAGAATATCTAGGAGAAACTGAAAACACCTGATGTTCAGTGGAATTAAACTCTAGTTACTCATTAAGGTAACCCGATTGTGAAATGTCTTATTTTTTTTCTTCCTTTCTTTTAATCACTTTTTTATCATTATTGGGATCTCCACACATAGTTTGCAAATGAGCTATTGACTCAGAGCCTGGTTTAAAATACCATGACAATTTTCTTTAATTCACCAAGTTCCTCTTCCCAGATGCTCTTGCATTATTTCTATGAATACATTTGCTGTTCTCTCCAGAAAATCCTATGGGTTATGAGGCATCTTTTTATCTGCAAGTGACTTTATGACTCATTGTGCACAACTGTCATCTTATTACTTGATTTTGGGAGATCTAACCCAGATACCATCTTGGATTTTACCTGCTCTATCACCTCTTCTTTGCTTTAACATATCTGTCACTTACATGTTTTCAGGCATTCATATCTATCTACCCATCTATCTATCTATCTGTCTGTCTGTCTGTCTGTCTGTCTGTCTGTGTCTGTCTATCTATCTATCTATCTATCTATCTATCTATCTATCTATCTATCTGTATAATAAACTGTAGCTCCCGCCAAGCCCCGGCAGTCCTGCAGCCCACTTATAAAAATAAACACACAGACTCTTATATTATTTAAACTGTTTGGCCTAATGGCTCAGGCTTTTTGCTATCTAGTTCCTATAGCTTAAATTAACCCATTTCTATTAATCTATACCTTGCCACATGGCTTGTGGCTTACCAGTACTTTACATCCTGCTTTTCATGGTGGAGGCTGGCAGCATCTCTCCACCTCAGCCTTCTACTTCCCAGACCTCTCTTCTCTCTTTGTCCCGCCGATACTTCCTGTCTGGCTACTGGCCAATTAGCATTTTATTTATCAATCAATCAATCATCCACAGCTATAAACCACTTGCCTTTTGGTTGTAAGCCTAACCTTCAATGGCTGAACCAGTCTAATGAGGAAGTCCATGCCTAACATTGCCTAAATGGCCAGGCTGGATGACTCAGAGACCTAGGGTAGAAACATACACAACTTCCATAAAAAACAGTCAATGAAATGATTCCTAATGATACTCTGCTATACTTATAAGCTCAGTTCCTAACCCAATCATTATCACAGAGGCTTTCTTCATCAGCTGATGAGAGCAGATACAGAGACCCACACCCAAACATTACACAGAGCTCATAGAACCCTGCAGAAGAGGGTAAGGAAGGATTGTAAGCACCAGAAGGGTTGAGGTCACCAGGAGCATACTGCCCACAGAATCAACTAAGCAGGGCTCATAGGGCCTCACAGAGACTGAAGAGGCAAGCACAGAGCCTGAATGGGTGTGCACCAGACTGTACATACACACTGTGGTTCTTTAGCTTGGGGTTTTTGTTGGATTTCTAATAATGGGAGTGGGGGTCTCTGGCTCTTTTGCCTGCTCCTTAAACCCTTTTCCTCCTGATCTTTTCTGAAGGGGAACAGAGGATCAGTGGATCTGAGGGAGAGGTGAGGTAGGAGGGGACTGGGATGAGGGAAGAAGGGGTTGGTATGGTTGGGATGTATTGTGTGAGAGAAGAGTAGATAAATAAAATAATATATATTTTTAAAAGAACCAATTGCCTGTTTAATTCCCACAGATGTGGTGTAGCTATTATTCTGGAGTGTTTCTTTTAAAAGATTGTTTAGTCTCTATTGTCTTGATATTGTATATAGTTTTGGTATTTTGTTGTATAGTAGAGCCATTAGTAGTCCTTTTCTGTTTAATACTTATTTCCAAACAAGCAAGTTCCATTTTATCAAAAAAAGGGTATGAATATGTTAAAAAATTAAATAGAAGAATGAATAATTCTAGTTCATAAGTTTGATGCAGAGACATACATATGTGGATCATACATCTTCGAAATATTTGGTTTACCCAGACATTAGCAATTAAGTACTTTCTTTTGATTCACAGGGAATTTTGGTGGTGAGAGAGTCTCCTTTTCTGCCTTTGTTTTGATATCTAACTTTCCGAACAGCAGAATTGATTTTATTTCCTCTTCTTGTTCAAAAAAGAACCTCCCCAAAACAAAGAAGCAAAAAAACATGTTTAAATGATTAAACACCCAAGAAGAATAAGTTAAATTTTGTCTACTTACATTTTAATTACAATTTTACTCCCATCTTCCGTATATCATGATTTTTTATAAAATCTTATTACATAACCTTACTTAAAAACATTTATTTTTTATTTTATGTGTATGTATGTTTTGCCTGAATGTGATATGTGTACCATGTGTGTACCTGGTACCTGTACAGACCAGAAGAGGGCATCAGATCTTTGAAGCTAGGGTTACAGATGTTATTAGCTACCAAGTGGGTGCTGGAATCAAACCCCGGCTTCTGTGAGGTGACTGCTCAGACTGCTGAGTCATCTCTCTGACCTACATCTTTACTTATTCTCACCAGCTCAAACAAGATGATCTTTCCTTGATCTAAAAAAAAAAAAGTAAGATAAAATAATTTTAGTTACTGCTATGTTCTTTTTGAAAAATCATCTCATAAAATATGTTAATAAGAAAAGTTAGTCTAGAGCTAAGAAGCCTCACTAATTATAAAATTGCAGATTTTAAGTTAGTAAGATGATAAATTTTAGGAAATACTTAGGAGAAGTTCAGGATTGGATAATTATAAAATTTTGACACTTAGGGAAGAGTAAATATAATTTTACTAACCCACTCAAGTGTACTTTCTAGGCATTAATTCCTATGAAAAAAAATCACAGATATTATCAGATAAAGACACTGATCGAGGTTGCCATAGAATAATGAAAATAAAAGCATTATTTCAATTTTATATTAAGGCTTTAGTAGCAAAGCACTGATGATTCTAATGCAGTATATTTAACTCTAACTGCCCCTTTAAAACGACCTACTTGAGAAATTTTCGGAACACAATAAAATTGTTAAAAGGAACATAGACAACACCTCATTATTTGGTACTAAACTGAAAAGATGAGGCATCCTGCCCAAAGCATCTTGTTCCCTATATGATTGCATTTCATATTCAGGAATAAATTCAGAGACATATTGGGATGGGATTACATATACAAGTCCTTTTATTTTACTCTCAAAATATATCTATTGTTGTTGTTTGTGACTATTCAATTTAATCCTTAAGGACTTCAGAATTCATTTTTGATTTAAGTGTATTTTCATGTCAAAAAGATTTTTGAAAATTTTATACATATTCACATATTTCTTGAAAATTAAAAAAAATTATTGACACTAAATTCTTCTTTCACACAATATATCTGCCCACAGTTTCCCTTCCCTTCCATCTTCCCAGCTCTCCCTCACCTCCCCTCTCTCCTAGATCCACTCCCTTCTCTTTCCGTTTTAGAAAAGAGCAGACCACTCTGATGTTAAAGGACTTAGGCTATGTGATAATTTGATTTAAGTGAAAACAATGTCCAAGAACTTCAATCAATTATTCATTGGGAAAACTTCTATAATTTATGCCTAAAATTGTGACATTAGAAATAATAAATAAGACATGTTAATATCATGTAAAATTCATTATATTTTAATTACCATCTTCTTAGTATTTTAAGAATAGAACAATAGATTAAGGACAAAAAATGAAATTTCTACAATCTGAGAAATCATGTTAACATCCAGTGGTCATCTTTGAGGGTATTTATTCATATTCTGATATTAATGATAAAAAAAATTTTATGCCTCTATCCTAGTATCTGTTGTAAAGTCTATTTGCCAAACTCAAATTCTTTGCAATTAGTCAATAAGAAATTACCAATTTATATAAATATTTATGTGTGTGGCTGCTGTGGTTATGAATGTAGAATAATATGAAAAACTGAAGAGAAAATGTGACTAGGCGTTATGTAGTGAAAGATTTAAAAGAAATTCTATCATACAAAGTTCCAGGAGAATGACGAATTTCATCAATCTCATCACTACAAGCATGCTCATAATCTGTTATAACAGAAATAACAATAGCTTCACATGTATGTTTTTCTGAGGTATAAGATAAATAATAACAAAGACAACCATAGTGAGGATAACTTTAGGTTTGGTAACAGACAATTGCGGGGCAAGTTAAAAGGAAATGTGTATTCTTTCTTTTCTTTTGTTAGCAGTGACTTTTAAATAATATAAATACTGAGAATTTTGAAGGCAAATGTACTTTGCAGGAGCTACAGACACAGCAATGGCCTAGCATTTTATCTCATCACTTTCCAGATCTCAGTTTACTGACAGAGAACGGGCAGCTGAGATGAAGCATACATTTGCTCAGAGTTTATCCTTGTTCTTGTTTTGTGTTAAGTTGACACAAGCAAGGGTCATTTTGGAAGAGGGAACCTCAACTGAAAAGAAAAGGTCCCACCAGACTGGCCTCTGGACAAGCGTGTGATACATATTCCAGATTAGTGATTGCTGTGCAAGGGCCCAAGTCACTGGGAGTGGTGCCATCCCTGGTGGACCTGGGTACTATTAGAAAGCAGGCTGAGCAAGCCTCAGGGAGCAAGTCAGCAAGTAGTATCACTCCATGGCCTCTGCATCAGTTCCTGTCCCTAGATTCCTGACATGAGTTCTTGCCCTGACTTCCCTGGATGATGAAACGTGACCTGAAATTTGTAAGATTAAATAAAGCTTTTTCCCTTCAAGTTGCTTTTGGTTCTGTTGTCTTATTACAACAAAGAAACCCCACCTAAGATAGTCCTTAATCGAAACCTTAAAAAATGATGCCACAGGCAATATTTAAAAAAAATAATTTATATCAATTATATACTTACAGTGGTAAAGATCTGATCATTATTACCAGATGATTATAAGAACAGGAACATTTTATAAGAATATGATTACTTTTAATTTTCTTGTTCTTTTTAAATCAACACGTGGTATGTTAGGTATGTTAGACCCCACTATGACGTTTTTGTGATTATCCTTTCTCCTACCTTCCTCATCCCCTGCTAGTCCAGTTTCTCACTTGTAGTGACAAGCCTCCACCAGACTCTCATATTCTATCATCTTATATGTGTGTCCTTTTGACAAACCTTCATCAGCTCATAGCATGCTCTGCTGGTCTGCTTTCAAAATGTTCAGGTTTTATTCACATTTACATTTATTTGCATACATACACATTATAGGCAAAGCTCTGCCTAGGAAAAAGAAGGCGGTATTTTTGTGCTTATGAGCTTGAGTCACCTTTCTTAAGATTACACTTTTCATACATGTAAGTTTTTTTGTTTCTGTTTGTTCTGTTTTGTTTTCACTTTATTATACAAAGTTTCCATCCAAGGAAAGCAATTTAAAAATAAGAAGTGATGCATAGCTGAATATGCTCATTAGCAAAATCAAGAAAAAAATTAGCTGGGTATAAATAATAATTGTATAGGAGAGGCCATGGCTGTGATCACAACACTGAGCAAGATGAGACGATGAGATACACAGGACAAGGAGCCTGAGAGAATATGACAACGGTTAGTGGGAAACTCATACTACTCTAGGCACAACCTCTAGTCTATACCTTGGGAAAGGTTCGGGTGGAAGTATTTTATCTGTCAATGCCCTCGGGGCTTCTTTACAGCAATGATATGTGCAGCATCTTAATTGCTCTGAATTGCTTGAAAAGTTTTTATTCTGATACCTAACATCAGAAAGAAACTTTTAAAGCAATTATAAACCATATTAATTAGCTTTGGGCTATAAGAGAGGATATTTCTCAATTTTAAAAACCTTTTGGAAGTAGAGTGTTATTTAAGTTATAGCTGAATCACTTTCTCTAAAATCCTATACCTCAATAGACAACAGTATTCTCTGCTAAGAACAAAGAAAACTAGTAAGTGTAATAATTAGGAATGCTGGAGTTTTCCTCCTGAGCCTTTTTTTCCTTCCTTCACTAAAGAAAAATTCAGTCTCATATTGGAACTGTGTACCTCTGTACCCTTCTGTTTTCTAGCTCTATTTAACTTTATTTTTTAAATTATAAATTATTTATTACTTGCTTCAAACCTTCCCATGTACTTCTCCCCACTCTCTTCCAACCTGGGTCTCTTCTTGCACTAATTGTTTTGCATGCACATAGGTGTGTGTATGTATATGTATATATATATGTATATATATACACACATATATATATATGTATATATATATTCCTCAATGTAGCCTGTTCAGTCCATTTAATGCCACCTGTGTGTATGATTTCCAGGTTGATTCTTTAATACTGGAAAACTAATTGGTTTTGTTTTTCCAGGGGGAGGTCACCTCTCCTGTTCCCAGCTTTCCTCCGTTGCCTATAATTATTTGTGTAGGACTGAGACCTCATGATCTTTTCCCAGTCCAGGTGTCATGTTTATTGGCATCATCCTTTTTCAGCACACATTTCAGCAGTCATGATGGTGAGACTTTATGGATGTAGTATCAGATTCTGATATTACTGACAGACACAATCTCACAGCTACCTCCTGGTCATCTGGCCATTATAATCTGTCTATGCACTCTTTGCAATGTTTCCTGAGTCTCAGGGGAGGAAGGGTTTTATAAATGTATCCACTGAGATTAGGCTCCACAACTCTAAATTTTAACTAGTTATGGTTTTCTGAAGTGGAATCTGTCTGTTGCAAAACAATGTTTCCTTGCTGAGGGGTGAAGACCACACTTCTGTGGGTATTAAAACAAATATTTACAAGTTGTTGTGAGGGAGTATGTTGGGTATAAGAACAAATACTTATCTATTTGATAGAGTGTATCTAGACATGATGATGGATTAGTAAAGTCATGGATAGCTTAGTTTTCAAGATACATGACTTCATTTGCCTTGTATAGATGTCTAGATTTCTGGTACTAGATATAATTCCCCTCTTGAGTGGGGCTTATGTCCAACTAGATAGATGTTGGTGACTACCAAGTGTTTATGCCACTATGGGACCATAAGGGTTATCTTGTCATGGTGGTCATTGGTGTGGTTCATAGACATCATAATTGGACAGGATTGCTGATTGCTTCTTTCCTTTGGAAACTTGAGTACCACCTTCTGTTAGCATCATTTCTAGTCCAGAGCCCTCAGGGTATGTGGAATTTATTTTTGTTAGTTCAAAGTCTGATGTGGATAGACCAGGTTGGGACAGAAGAGAGGATGCACAGGGAGGTTGGGCCTAGTGGTTGGAAATGGTTTGGATATAATGGAGCCAGGTAGGCTTAAGAGACAAGGCTGGTATACAGGATGTACCTTGTGATCCAAACCCGGAATGTGCAAAAAGAATTGGTTGGTTGGAAAGCCTATATGTAGTATAAGAAAGTCTTTGGATGGGGAGATAGGTAGAGATCTTCCTAGAAGAAGTTAAAGATTGATTGTAAATTGGTGGGGTATGACAGACTCAGACAGAGCACTTAATGTGGGAACAGCACTAGATCTGGAACAATGAGGAGGATAAATGGATAGCAAGGATCAGGGAGAGTCTCTGGACTAGATGCCGGAGAACAATGTAGGAGATTTGGCTAGGTCCAGAGGTTATACATGTGAATGGTGGCAGATAGAGCAGGTCATTTTGGAAACCTACAAGGATGCGGCAGCCTAGGAGGGGTGATAAGACTAGGCTGAGCCCTGGATGTTGGACCTAGGCTAGATCTGGTGGTTTGGGGAGAATGCATAGATGGGAAATCAGGGAGATTCGCATGACTAGACCCAGAAAAGGATGTAGGATATCTGGCTGAGTGAAGAGGTTGGACGTAACACAAAAGGAACCTGCGGGTGATGGCTTGTCAAGGTTACTTTCTTAAAGAAGCCTGACATACCCCATTGCAGCACTATCAACTACCAATGTCTCATCTACCAGGATTGTGAATTTTTGACTACTTAGACTCTTCATTAGGGATTTGGTCATGGCTGCAATTGGGCATATCTTATGCTTGTCATTATAATCACTTAGATTGTCACATGTGCAGCAGCCATGTTGTATCTAGAAGGCACCATTTCCTTGAAATCATCCAACAATTCTGGATATTGCATTCTTTCTACCCTGTCTTCTATAATGATCCCTGGACTTTGGAAGAAGAGGGTGCGATACAAAGTCCCATTTAGGGCTGAGAATCCCGCAGTTTCATAGTCTTTGTCCCTTGGTCAGTGTGGATTTCAGTTATTCATCATCTCTTGAAAATAGAAACTTCTCTAATGATGGTTCAGAGACACATGGATGCACAAGTATAAGGATAAGGAATCAGGAGTCAGTTTAATACTATATCTATTTAGCAAAATAAGAGTAAGAGTTTGTCCCCTAGAGCCTATGACCTGTGTCTCTCTACAGACTCTTGATTGGATTATGGTACCATAAATGGGTTTCAGTGTTTCAAATATAATACTCATAAAATCATGAAATTAGCAAAGCCTTATAAAGAGAAGTGTTTAAGGGTCAGAGGAGATAGAACGCTGTTAAAATGGGAATAGTTGAGTCAGAAGTGTTAAATGGGGTGGGAGATAGGAGGGAAGGGTAAAAGAATGAATGTGGGGAGGGGTGAATGACAGTAAAGACATTTTGATGACTCATCTGACAACCTACTACTGTAGAAATTTATGTACATGCAATATATGCATACACATACATATAAATACACACACACACACACACACACACACACACACACACACACACACACAAAGGTAGAATTACCCCATAGGAGTGTACAGAGCTGTAAGACAAATTGCTAAACAATCTATTAACAAAAACTGGGAGCCAGATATTGGGGTAAAAACTGAGAGATAAGGAAAGCAGAAAGAAGCCAGCTATGTTCTTACCACTAGAAATCCTCAGCCAAAGAGAGACCTACTTCCTATATACCCACACCTATATGCCTTTCTGTCCCTGCCCTCGTACTTCCTCTCTCTGCCCAGCTACATCACGTCCTGTCTGTCTGTACAGATCTCCACATCTCCATGGTTAGTGCTGGGATTAGAGGCATGTGCCACCACTCCTGGCTCTGTTCCCAGTGTGGCCTTGAACTCAGAGATCCAGATGGATCTCTGCCTCCTGAATGCTAGGATTAAAGGTGTGTTCTACCATTGCCTGAATTCTATGTTTAATATAGTGACTGGCTTTTTCCTGTGATCTTTAGATAAGCTTTATTGGGGTACACAAATAAAATATCACCACACAGAGCCCCACAAGAAACCACAGTATAACAGACTAAAAAACTGCTAGAATGGTTTACCTTTTTTGGAGTTGATGTCCAATGATAGCCCATAGACTTCTAAACATTTCTGTCTACTGCCTTTCAGAACTTGATTATAAGACTGTTTATGAAAGAACCATAGAGTCACTGAACATGAAAAAGTCAAGTTAGTTCTGAACCAGGAGATTCAGTCACACTAGTTAGTTTTCATAGTGCTTGGAAGTACAATGCAAGCCATGGGATGGAAAATTTAGTAAGCATTTATACCCAGCTGTGAAGCCCACAGGCTACAATCATGACTGGACTAGCAATGCAATGTTAGCATGAATATCATCACCATTTTTATCTCTAATTTCTTATAGTAACAACTTACTAGCCTGATCCATTTCCCCAAGGTTCTGTGTTAATAACCCACCTAGTAACATTTTCATCAAAGACTTTCCTTGCTTAGTTTTCCAGCTATTTTATATGTCTGAATATATAAAGGGTTGTGCTATTACCACTGGTCATGACTTTATTTTTCTGTGCAGAGGAGAAAGTTACAGTCCAGAATTTAGCATGAGACATACCTTTCTTTCAGGATAAAATCAGCACACCTCAAATACTCACGCTGGGACTTGGTGCCAAACTTACTTTTATACTATATCTCATCTCATAAATTAACACTCCTGACAGACATGGCTAAAGTGTTCTTGTAGCTAACCAAGAGCTTTAAACCTGTGGATTATCATCTACAGCTATTTTTTTAATATCTCTGATCATGGGGAACTTCAGAGCCCCAATTAGTATGAGGATGCATTCATCTCACAACTCAGAATGCTCCTGCACAACTTTTTGCAGTAAAGATTGAGGAAGTTCCTTCTACATATTAAGACCTAGACTTAGAGTCTACTCATAAGAGTGGAATTTTTGAAGTCTTCATTTTTTCTTATATTAGAAAAAGAGTTTTGAGATCAAAATACTCTAATATTTCAAATTACAACATAAATTTCACAAAGCAAGAAATAGCATTTATTGAATTACTTTCTGTGGTAGATATTATTCTGTGTAATTGAGATATGAGATTTCTTTTAGTTTTTTTTTAAATAGACCAAATGGAAAGAAAAAATACTTATTTTACTTACATATGTATTTTTCTACTTCATATGTAATTTCATTAGAGAAGATCCTTAGTTTGAATTAACAAAACATTTTAGCATGTTAGAATTTAAATCCTACTTGTAAATGACCAAATTGCTTTTCATATGATCACTTTATACAGTGAAGGTAGACAGAATAATATAGTATTAATTTTTGTGCATGACTTTTGATCAAAGAGCCAGGATTTCTTAATAGAAAATTCAGGTTCTAAATGAATTATACATTGAAATAAAAAGCATAAGTTTCTAAAATTAAGTTTAAAATGGCAAGTTAAAATATTTATCTTAAAAAGTAACTCTGTGTTAACATCCTTAGGAGTTTGTGTGTCAGGGATCTGAGCTCCTGGGATGTGCTCTTTTCCTTCTGGCTGTATTTGGTTTGGCAGAGCCTGGCACCAGTCAGTGCTTCCTCCATCCAGGATCTTCTTGACTGACATATCACCAAGTTATATCTGAGATAAAGAGTTGATATTAGTAGGGGACTATAAGTAGAGGAGATAATATTTGCCAAAAATGATAAAGGAAAACTTTAGCTCCTATCTTTAATATACACACATGTTTTAAAAGGTTGCTATCTCCAGTGTTAAAGGGAAAGGAGTTATTAACATATATTTGAGGTTTTGAAGCATTTGAAATGCAATTTATAAGGTTATGTAATAAATAAAAATGGGAATTGCTGTAATAGGATCACAGAGGTTTCTCTGGCTATAGTGTGTTACTGTAGTGTGATTGTATCAGTTTTTCATTCATTGGATTATAAACACTTTATGGAAAAATTTAGAGATTGATACAAATGTAACAATAATTAAAGTGATAAAAATATGAAACTCATTCATTTTTAAGAAAACTTGATGGACTACTTATCAGTTTCACTGCTATCTACTTTCTAAAAATTGTCACCTTCATAAACAATGAAGAATAGAAGGAAAGACATTTAAAAATTTCAATAGTATGAAAAGTAGAAAGTACAACAGAAACCTATTTGATATAAAAATCTATTTTTAATGATTATAACTGCTTCAAAATTAATCCTTGTGTCTTAGATGTAATCAAAGGATGGAAATAATTTGTTTATTATAACTACCCTTAATTTAGAAAACTTCAATACCATTTTAGAAATGAGTTTTTATATTCACATTTTCCATCTATAATAGGAAAAACATTATAAGGCACAGAACTTGAACGAATATATAAACTTAATAATAGTTTTTGGATACAAAGTGTCATGAGACATTTGTGAAATATACCTAGAATTATCCAGATTTACAAAGCTTCAAGTGCCAAAGTCAAGTATAATTGGCAGACTGCTGAAGAGTCCTGGATAGATTATTATCTAAAGCATAATTTGAAATATAAAGAGAGGATAAATATACCAAAAACGATCAGGAGACGAAGCTATGTAAGGGAAAATCAGGAAGAAAACTTGAGAGGATAAAGCCATAGAGGACTGTGGGTGTTTCACAGCAAATGGAAGAGCTAAGTGAGAAGAATACCCAGGAGGTAAGGTGTCTGGCTCAGAGCTAAAATCTACACACCTGTGAGTTTTCAGACACAACCAGAGGCAATTAAAATGGACTTATCTGGCAGGCCTCATGAGAAAAGCTGCCTTCTCTCCAGTGGAATTATTGGCTGTGAAGGTCGCAGGTCTCTGGCTGACCAAACCTTTAAACCACTCACTACTCCTAGTCTGATTTCATGGTTAGGGGCTGGGGCTAGGTTCAGACTCTGTCAGGGGCAATTCTCATCCCCTCTTATTAGATCAGGGAGGAAACTGAAGGTACTTTTATTGTTAGGGATTTAGTACCTCATGGTCTTTTATTTCGTTAGCTGTACAGGTAAATAATTTGTAGCTGAAAGTTTTCCAGTGTCCTGCCCCAAATCTCTCTCACCTGCATTCCTGCAGCCACTTATAAAATAATCAATCAGAGGTGGCTTAATATTATTTATAACTGCTCAGCCATTAGCTCAGGCTTATTACTGACTAGCTCTCATACTTAAATTAACCCATAATTCTTATCTATGTTTAGCCACATTGGTTGTTACATTTAAAGATAAAACCTTTTTTTGATTAGACAGAAAAGGGGAAGTGCTGTGGAATGTTGTTCTGTATGTTGTGAATGTGTGTTGTTCTGATTGGCTGATAAATAAAATACTGATTGGCCAGTAGCCAGGCAGGAGGTATAGGTGGGATAAACAGACAAGGAGAATTCTGGGAAGAGGAAGGACAGAGTGAGGAGTCGCCAGCCAGACCCAGAGGAGGCAAGATGACAGGGCAGAACTGAGAAAAGGTACTTGGCCATGTTGCTAAACATAAATAATTATGGGTTAATTTAAGTGTAAGAGCTAGTCAGTAATAAGCCTAAGTTAGTGGCCATACAGTTCATAATTAATATAAAGCCTCTGTGTGTTTACTTTGAGGATGCAAATGGGAGAGATTTGTCCCAACCTCCGGCAGGCTGGGACACAGGAAAATTTCCAACTACAATAACTGAAAAATGAAAATTTATGTTTTAAGCATATAACGTGCTAATTAGATATATGCACTATTTAAAATGTTTATAGTTTTTGATTGTTTAATTATATGGTAAGAAGCTTATGGCAAAAAATAAAATCTGAGTTACATTGTTTAGAATTTTATATTCTAAAGTGTTCTGTGTTTAGAACCTGACTCTTACTGATGATTCCTTTGACTAAGCCTCTTGGTTATGTTATCATTGAAATCACCTAAGGAAACAATTCCCTACGATGACATATAGCTACCTATGTCCCCCAGCTCTGCTCAGCTTTCAACAGACTGACTACATTAAAGAATATATAGGTAAAGTTATGTATAGTTCTGATAAAGTTATGTATAGTTCTGACTATAAACATGTTTTGTTGAAGAAACTGACATTTGAATTAGGGAATGAGTATAGTGGGCCACTGTCCTGGATCCGCGACAGGCATACAAAGAAGGCAGACATTTTCTGATTGGTAGAAACCCATAGAGGAAACAACTTCTTCTTCTTCTTCTTCTTCTTCTTCTTCTTCTTCTTCTTCTTCTCCTTCTCCTCCTCCTCCTCCTCTCCTCCTCCTCCTCCTTTCCCCCCTTGTCTTCCTGTTCCTGCTCCTCCTCCTTTCTCCTCCCACTGTTCCTCTTCTTAGTCTTATTATTATTATTATTATTATTATTATTATTATTATTATTATTATCTCTCTCTCCCTCTTTCTCTTTCCACACCCCTCCTTTATTCTATTTATTATCTATCTACATGTCTGTCTGTCTTCCTACCTACCTACCTTCTTTCCTACTTATCTATCTACTAACCTAATTTCTATCATATGTCACCTCACTTATCTATCATATATTTGTAGTCTTCTAGATTTTTCCCCTTAAAAGTCTTGAAAGATACAGAGCCTATCAGTCAAAATAGGCAGTACACAGTGGAACCCAAAATAAATCCTGTGAGCAGTGACAAATGACAATTCTTCAGACTTTGTCAGTGACTGTGTGTAAAACAGATGGACTTGGCAGCTATCTTGAGAGAAAATCAATAAGGTTCAACCACTGATGATGTGAGGTCATGATAAGTCATTAAAAGTCATCAAGTCTGAAGTTTAGATTAATTTATTGATTAGATGCGCTTTCTATCTGTCTAGTCAGTAACGTCAGAGGTAAATCAAATTGGGGGGGAGTAATTTTAGTTTGATGAGGAACTTGAGGGACAACCAAATGGGAACTCTTGTAAGTCAACTCAAATGAAATATAAAGAATTGAGATAAGAAAGAAGGGGAGAAGACAGAAGTGAATAAAGATAGTGCTGTCATTCTGTCATAATCAGTGATTTTGAAAGTTATCTCACTTTTCTTTTTCCCATAGCCTAGTGACATGAATCCTGCAGAATCCCAGTCCAGTATCAAGAAGTTTGACATGCACTTTGGCTCACAGGTTTCAAAATTGAAGGATCTTCAGTTGGTAGAGCACTTGTAGGTTCACCTATCTTCACACATTAGATGAACAAGACAATATGTGTGGGAGAGTACTGATGTTCACAGGGACCCAATAAAATGGCTGCTGTGCCTTTCTTTTGTCTAATGCCACAGAACTTTTAGGAAGCAGAGAAGATATTTCAAGATATTAATCAAGATATTAACAATTAATCATATAATTCCTTATATCCAGTGTTGTGTAAAATAATTGTCCCTTACTTATGAACATTTCAGTATCAGAAATTATGCTGTACTAGAATAAATTAAGAACATTGTTATTTTCCTTTACATTTTATTTGCAGACATACCAAATTATCAAATAAATTATGTAACATAATATACATTCAAATGATATAATTTAAATATTTATATCCTCCACTTCATTATTTGTGACTATTTTTAGTCTTCAGTTTATTGTTCATGACTTGCTAGTCTGTATTTATGTATAGATTTATTCTCATCAATATAGTGCTATATATTATAAATCCCAGATTTTGTCAAAATGATATATATGACTTTTAGAAGTCATTATAATTATCTGTAAGACTATAACAGATCATTTCTATGTCTTATTTTAATTTTTAAAAATGTGTGTGTGTGTGTGTGTGTGTGTGTGTGTGTGTGTGTGTGTGTGT
>CABHPP010126197.1:45433-58977 GCA_902168425.1 Peromyscus attwateri
TGTGTGTGTGTGTGTGTGTGTGTGTGTGTGTGTGTGTGTGTGTGTGTCTCATTGGTTAATAAAGAAGCTGAATTGCCAATAGCTGAACAGGATAAAGCTAGGTGGGAGAGCAAACGTGAAAATGCTTGGAGGAAAAAGGACTGAAATTTGGAGTTTCCAGAAACAAAGAGAGAAGCAAGATGGGCATGCTGTGCTGAGAAAAAGTTCCACACCACATGGCAAAACAGGTAAGAAATATGGGTTAATGCAAATGTAAGTGTTAGCTGATAACAAGTCTGAGCTAGTGGCCAAACATTTGTAATTAATATTAAGCTTCTGTGTTGGTTATTTGGGAACTGGTGGCCAGGACAGAAACTTCTGCCTACAACAGTTAATTTGATGATTTCTATTTTTTTAGGGAGATAGAAAGATACAACTTATATTTTACTCTGTCACGGTAAATATGGAATACTTAAATCGTTTTTGACTGTCACACAAATCAGCTAAAGCAGACCATAACTTCACAACATTTCATGCAATGGGATGGATGTGAAACCATCACATAGAGAGTTTAGTAAATAGTTAAGTCTTCATTTCATTCTGTAATATTATATTATTGGGGCTTTATTTTTTTTTTCTGAACTTGTGCTCTTGGAAACTGTCCAGCTTATTTCTGAATTTGAGTTCTCTTTTTTTTTCCTGGTAATTTATTTAGAGCTGCTAGTAGCAAAAGACCATGGGAGTGTACAACAGGTGACAACAAGAGCTTAGAAGGTCAACCGATCAGAAGCAAGGGTTCTGTTGGAGGAAACCATCATGTAAGGCATTATGAAATTACCGTCTTTGGAATGAATTGGCTGTTTCTTGTTGTAAACTTCTTGTGCAATAACAGCTATGGTATCTCCACATTTACCATGTATTTCCATTTTATGTGTACATGTAATCTCATGATTACATCTTAAACTTAGGGGAACACATGATTGTCAATAGCCTAGAAGATGATCTCTTATTTAACTGTACAATTTTTATAAATAGAAACATACTAAAATATGCCTCATACTAGGTCTATTGTTCCATGTGAACTGTAGACACTTAGAGGTTTTGTTCTCCATCCTTTGCCACTGACAAGGAAAAACTGGCCAGACCAAGTGTCCTTGTAGAGTAGAATTGCAGGTGTCTGGCCTTGTTGGATCAAAACCTTTCAGTGAACTAGAAGTGATTAGTGCAGGTGTCTGGCCTTGGTATATCTTAGTCTTTCAAGAGATCAGTAGCATCTATGTTGCCTTAAGCTTCCAGCACTGGCACCTCCCAACTCTGATTCAAAAAACAACTAACATTTTGTATTTATTTCTACACCAATTTTTAGTTCAATATTTCAGTCTCAGTAGACTAATTAGTCTACTAATTAGGTCCTGAGATTCAGGTGATTGACAGAAAAAGGCTGTTAACTGACTAACCATGTCTGGATATTATTAATCACATAAAATAGTAAATCTCTCATTGGTTTTATATCTTCCCTTGTAACCCTTGTAGCTAACCCTTGAAGAGATAGTCAGAACTTTTTACAAACTATAGCTATTGTCAGTCACCAATTAAGCTGACCAATTCTTTGCCAAGTGTGACTCTTATCAGAATACTTGTCCCTAAGAGTTTACTTTGTAGTTTTTACTAACAAGTTGTTAATGAATATATATATATATATATATATATATGTGTGTGTGTGTGTGTGTGTGTGTGTGTGTGTGTGTGTATAAATACATACACACATACATATGCTTGAGGAGAATGATGATGAGGAAGTGAGGAAGAACTAAGTTTCGAACAATGAGAGTACAACAGAAGGGACAGAGAAGAACAGAAAAGAAGCTGTGTAGATAGAATGGATTTAGAAGAACAAAATGAATGAACTAAAGAACACAGTGTGCTTAGATTTATTTGATATTCCCTCAGATTAATATCATAGCCACTTGTAGTGTCTATTGTGGACCCTGGTAGAAATCTCCTCAGGGTAGGCCCCTGTGGAGAATTTGTTAGTAATTCTTATTCTTTTTGAAAACACTGCCATTCTTCTACTTGGTACTTTAAGACACATGAATTCTGTGCAGTGTGTTTGTCTCATTAAGTTGTTGCTGTTGTATTCTATGGCAAGCAACTGTAATTACCACAAGCAATAATATAAGGATGGTATATATTAGACATTAAATTAAATGATGTTCATACTTCATTTATTCCTCAAGTCAGCTGTGATATGGTAGTAGTTATCATGTATCTTTAGAAATAAGGAAAGCATATAAATTAAGCAAGTGTGTTAACTTATTTTCTTAAATATATGTACACACACACACACACACACACACGTACACACACACACACACACACACACACACACACACACACACACATATGTAAGATCATCCCCTCCAGCTACTTTGTGAACTACCACGAACTAACTGGCCATAAATAACCACACATTATTCTCTTATATTCCTGAAAACAATATATCTGAAAGTCTCTTCTCTTTTTGAGAATAAGGTTTTTTTTTTCCCTTGCATCATCTGGTTTCTTTGATTCATAAAGCATCACCACAACCTCTGTTCCCACTTCACATCTGTATCTCCTTTGTGTATCTCTTACATTTAATTCTATTGTTCATTTCATATCTCACCCAGTGATCAAGAATATCACCTAAAAATCTTTTGCTTCATGCATATGTTATGATCCATTTCCAAATAAAGTGGCATTCCCATTTCCAGAGATTTACATGTAGACATACAGTTTGAGGACCACCACTCAACTCACTGTAAGACTAGCTGTATGCCTCACAAGAGGGAAAATTAGAACTCATCCATGGTAATGCTTTAGCAAACAAGAATTAGGAAATAGTCTTTCCATAATAAATGTGATTCACAAATCTTCCATTTATTTTTCAGTGTGTGCATAGTTCCTTTTAAAAATGCTTATTTTTACCATTCTAAATCACCACTGTACTTTAATAAATATAAAATCAGAAAAACAGTTTTATTTTCAAATAATATAAAATCTTAACCCAACCTTTACTGAAAATACATTGAAAAGGAAGATAATATGAAATCAAGGCAATATAAGACTTATGCTTATAGATGCATAACAACGATTTCAGTTACATTTTTTTCTCACAAATTCTCTTCAGAGAAATCAATATAATACAAACTATATAGTACATGGACAAGTGTAAATTCTACAATTAATTTCATTGAAAAATGTTAGAAAAATAGAGAGAATCCTTTCAAAGTCATCTGATGTCTTTGAAATAGAAAAGATGGTATAAACAAAAATTTCGAAGTATTGGTTAACAAATAGGTATAATTCCATTCCATTTGAAATAATAATAAAGTTTAGTTACTTTTAGTAATTACTTACATAATAAAGTGAAGAATTACGGGCTTTAATTTTTTGTTTTTAATTAATTAATTTGTTTATTTTATATACCAAATGCAGTTTCTCCTCCTTCCTCTACCCCAGTTACTCCCCAGACTCCCCTCTGCCTACCCTCCATCCACTCCTCCCTCATTTCTATTAGAAAAAGTACAGGTCTCCCCTGGATGTCAACAAAACATGACATCAAGTTGTATAGTAAGTCTATTCACCTTGCCTTGTATTAAGGCTGGTCAAGGCAACACAGTATGAGAAATAGGGTCGCAAAAGCCAGCATAGAGTCAGAAACAAGAAACAAAGATAAAGTGAAAAGGAGAAGGTAAAGACAGTGAATGGTATATTAAATCTGTGAAATGTCAGATTTGATGAAAGTTATTAGACATACAATTTCAGAAAACATATATTGGAATTGAAGGCAATTGGATGAAAATAGTTTTACTTTGATTCAGTGCAACAATTTGTCTGACTCTATCAATAAATACACATATGCACAGAAATTTACTTAATCATAGAATGTCATTGGAAATTAGATGTTAAAGAGTAAAGATGTCTACTGAGAAATGATACCAGTTATTGATTTCTGGCTTAAATACATATGTGCAGATATATGCACAGGTACTTTCACACACATGTATCCACATCAACATGCACACAGACACAAAAAAGAGAGAAGATAAAAAGGCTTCAGCATAGAGATTAGGTACTTTACACATACACACACACACAAGCACACACACAAAAAGAAATAGATAAATGAATGATCACATTTTTAAAAAGAACAAACTAATCAAGTCACAGTAAATGGATAAATGAGTATATATATATATATATATATATATATATATATATATATATATGTGTGTGTGTGTGTGTGTGTGTGTAAACTTATACACAGAGGTATTAAAGATGTTAATATACAAAAGCATTGTAATGCACTTATAGTGAATATATAGGTAGAATTTTAGTGCATTTGATAATGAAAAGATTATATAAAACTCAAAGGATCATAGAAGATGGATTGATAAATTTAACTGTGATCTTTATCTTTAGAGGAATTTCTAGAAAGTAGCAAGTCTGTCACAAAATTAAACAGAAACCCCTCCTAGTCTTGAATGTGAATTGTTGTTCTCCTCTTATACACGCTTTTGTTTGTATATTTACCCTCTGCTACTGGCACTGTTTAGGAGAGTTGTGGGAAGATGTTGAGGTAGATATGAAGAATCAGAGTTCTCAGATATTGTAGTGGAAACATAAAGCTTTATGCCCTGATGAACAATTTGAATCTGTCTCTAAAAGTTGACGATAAACTTAAGCAGAAACGGCTTACACATGTCTGTGTAACTTAGAAAGGCTTGAGATCATATGCAAAGGCTGATGTGTGATAGGGTTCTCCGACAGCATGTGGTAAGAAAATGTTTGGAAATAGAATAAAAATAAATGGCTTAAATTAGATATGCAAAATATGTATGATGACATTCTAAGATTTTCAGAACTAAATTTTTGAACAATGTCTAGAAGGTAAGAGTAGGAATATCAGATGTTCTCCTGATTTCAGTGATGTTCAGGTTGAAGATAGACTGAAGTGCTGGGCAGAACATATGAGACACTGATTACAGGACACCTTTGATATTTTCCAGCATCCTAGTCATGGTCATGAATAATTAGAGTCCTTAATATTTTGGGAAATTTACTTGTTATATATTTTGACCAACAAAACAGCCAGTTCTTCCTTTGATTTACAAATACAAAATTTAACAATAGTAAATTAGTATGTTGCTGTAGTGAAAGAATGTTAAAGTGGGAATAATTCTCACTTGATTGCTTTAAACGGATGTTAATTACGAAGAAATATCTTAGACTGCACTATTAGTCATCATTTCAAGTGCTCCTACATTGAAAACTACATTACCATGAAGATTGGGAAGATGGATGTTGGATATTGTTTTTTTTTTTTTGTAATTTAAAATTTCTTTATTTTATTTCTTACGATTTTTAGTACTTTTCTTTTTTTATATAATTTTTTAAAATTTTATAATTTAATTTAATTTTACATATCAGCCATGGATTCCCTTGTTCCCCCCCCCCCCCCCCCCGCTTTCCCCCGAGCCCACCCCCTATTCCCATCTCCTCCAGGGCAAAGACTCCCCTGGGAATTTGAGTTCAATTTGAGTTCAGTCCAGGCAGGTCCCAAACGAATGGAAACACATGAACTATGAACCAATAGCTAAGGAGCCCCCAACTGGATCAGGCCCTCTGGATAAGTGAGACAGTTGATTAGCTTGAACTGTTTGGGAGGCATCCAGGCAGTGGGACCTGGACCTGTCCTCAGTGCATAAGCTGGCTGTTTGGAACCTGGGGCTTATGCAGGGACACTTGCTCAGCCTGGGAGGAAGGGGCTGGATATTGTTCTTAGAATTTTCCCTGCCATATAGTTTGCTCTAATACTGAAAGCAATGAGTATTGGCAAAGTTTACTCTATTTGGTTGATGTTTTCTAGCTTTGTGTTGTTTAAACAATAAAAATATAAAACACACTGCATTTCTATATTCTGGCTTGTAATGACAAGAGAAATCATAGTTACTTTAAAGTAATGCACATATATGTCTTAATGATTATCCATGGACATTATTAGCTATTATTATTTGCCATATCTCTTTAATTTTAGGATTATTTTATAATCCTGAAATTATATCAGTGTTCTTGTTAATGTTATGCATTGTCATTCCATCTTATCCAGTGAAGAGCACACCCATTGGTTGTCCAGTGCCTAAAATTTAGCCCTGAAATTATATATATATATATATATATATATATATATATATATATATGTAATATTGCACAGGTAGAGAAGATTATATTTCAGAATATACATACAAGCATGCAATAATAAGTAGTGAAAAGAGAGGCAATGTGTTTGCAGGAGAGTGGAAGGGGTCTGTGGGGGAGTTTGCAAGGAGGAAAAGGACGATATAAATGTTGTAATTATATTATAATCTCAAACATAAAATGTGCATAAAATGAGTAAATTCACACAGGCTGTAGGTATGAAAATAAAAGTGTTATACAAAACCAACATAACTATTCAAATACACAGCTTTATCCTTCTCAATTAACAATGATATTTCCATAACCAGGTAGATAGGCAGAGGAGAAAGTGGGAAAGACAAAGTGAAAATCATCAATCTGGAACACACAAATGAAGAAAATTCTCTTCCAGTTTGTATCTTGACTAGCCATAGTGACAGTCATCCACGGAGTTATTACTCGGAATGAGATATTATATGGCATCAAGTGAACATTTCTTATTTCTCAAATACGAGGCTCTATTTAGTTTTTATTTTTATATCTAGAATTTACTTGCTCAAGTAATCAGAATACATCTCTCAATAAAAATCATGCAATTCATGTGTGCATGTGTGTGTGCTGAAAGGGGTGAAACACTGTTTTGCCAGCTTCAGAACATCTATCATCTTACAACTTTTCATTCATGTCAACATAAATAAATCATCAATTTCTTTTTCTATCAATAATATCTTTAGGAAAATTCCCAAATCCCATTCCATGACTTGCTTGTGTCAAGTCATATCCATCAACTGAAGCAGCTTGGTGGAAAGAAATGTCACTGTGTGTTTTAAAGGCAAAAATGGGACTTGGCTCTGTCTCATGTCCCTCTTGTTACCCTCATTCTACTGATATACTGAGTGATGAGCCATAGACTGAGGAAAGAGATGGGAAATTTACCAGACAATGCAGTTCTTAAGATTCTATTAAATAATGTCAAATATCCAGTCAAATATGATATAGTGGTTATTATTGGGAATAAGGAGAACAAAATGGTATTTACAAATCACAGTAGCACAAAAGCAGCAGATAGAACAGTTAGTGCTGGAAAGACAATAATAAATATTAAAATTATACCATTTTTAATGGCTAATTCAGTTCCAACTCTTCCTAATATTTATTTTTCCTTATTTAGGATATATTTCTTTATGTTGCTGCATGCACTATTTATAATTTGAAATTAAACTAAAGTAGAAAAGGAAAAAGAGGTCTATGTCCCTACCTCGTATAACCACACCTTGGTTAATAACAGGCCAAATTATAAACATTTTCGTTTTTCTTTCTCTATGTGTGGTTATGACATAATGGAAAATTTTGATGATTAATATCTATGTATCCAAATATCAAATCTTAAATTTTAATGTCAGGATTCAACCTCAAATATATTACATAGATTTTAATTTTATTTACTGTGGCTGTCAATATAGTCTTATTACTCTATTTCATTTTTGATTTTTAATGAAGTACCTGTGAGTTATGATGTGGAAAAATGTCAGGATGAGAAAATGATGCTTGCCATTTTTTCCCAGCTGTGACATTTCAGTATTATGAGCTATACTTCACAAGGTCAGGAATATATGACCTCCTCTGATGCACTCATTATGCCTCAATTCCACATATGAAGCCAGGGAAAGGAGTATAAACTTAAAGGCTGGCTAGACATGGCTTTGTAAAATGTGTTGCCTAGAAGAACCTGCAATGGCTATTACTTGCTGGATTTTGTGGTTAAAAATACATTGGAAATAAATTTGTCTTCCTAATGCCCTTTATGAGCAAGAAGACAGATGAACCATCTTAAAACAAAATCACTGATTTTATGGACTAAAACTTGACGAAAGGTAATTTTAATATCATTGCAAAGGTCTGTCATTGGTTTATTTTCTCTTGGAAATGAGTCTGTCATCTCATTATGTATCTCCCATTTCTACCACTTATCTGTTAAATATCAAATATTTGAGCAGAAAAAACATTCCATCTTGGGAAGTTATATTTCCTTTTAGTTTTGGTAAAATTGACCCCTTTCTTCACATCCAAGCTTATCTTCTTAAATATAATCATTATCTTTACCTTTGAAGAAAATCCATAGAATCTGGCTCCAAAATAAAACTCAAGACAAGAAATAACAGAAGCCAAGTGAGTTTGTGCAACTCAGAAATGAGCTCATAATTAAACAAAATGTTCTAGACAAGTCTATCCCAAATTAATAAAATTTCAGTAAACCTTAACACATTCAAGCATAATATAATCAGTCTTCCAAAATATTAGCAACAAATTTTGGGGCTATGTTTCTCCACATGTGTGTCTGTGGTGGCATGTTTAGTGAGGCTTAATTCAAGAAGTAAGAGTCAACCTAAATATTGTCTGCAGTGCCCCATATAGTAAGTTTGTAAACTGAATAAAACAGGGAAATGGAAGAAGCCTGAGGAATCCCCAACAGTCATTGATTTCTGCTTCCTAACTTGGATGCAATATGACCAGCCACATCATGCTTTGGTTTCTAAACCTTCCACCCATAAAGAACAGCATCACTTCAAGCTATGAACAAAAATACACCCTTCTATGCAAATTGAAAAAAAAGGGAAGAAAGACCATAGGTATCTGATATATTATTTAGTAAAATATGAAAACCCTTAAGCATGTAGATGAAGTAATACTGAAATTGAGAAACAGGAAGTATGAACAGTGGAAACATTTCCAGATAGTACTGCACTTTCTATGGTGTGATGTTGTAAAGAGAGTGGAGTGCATGTTTGATACTGTGACAATTTTAAAGATTATAAGTAAGAAAATCTAAGAAGTGAAGGGAAGGATTAACATAGTCAATCCCAGAGTGGGCAGAAAATATTTGCTGACTATTTATCCAATATGTTATTAATATTCAAAATATATAAAACACAAAAATGTAAACACCAAAAGAACACAATGTCCAAGAAATAAATGAACTGTTTAAATAAGATTCCATTTTCAACTTAAGGACACTTTTCAAGTGAAAAATTCAAATGGGAAACAAACTGGTGAAAATATGTTTAATATGTTTAGCCTTCAGAAAAAAAATGTAAATCAAAACATAACTGAAATTCTATCCACCCTGATTAGATTGATTATCATAAAAAAATTCATCAGGCTTCAATTCTACACAAAGAATTGAGGACAACTAAGGAATACTTTCAGTGGGAGAAATAGTATACCCCAGGGAAGAGCACACCAATTGGTTATCCAATACCACAAGTAGCAAAGAGACTGAGCATGCTAAATTTGGGAATATGCATGTATATACACCTATGTATTTAACTAAAATTAATAACAAAAGACACCATGCTTTTGAAAGAGCAATGTAGGTGTTTGGAGAGAGGAAAAAAAGCTAGGGGAAATTATATAACTGTATTATCATCTCAAAAAAATCAAAAGAAATTATATACAAAAAAGAATGACAAAATACTGGCAAGGATCTGGTTAAAAAAAACATGAATCTAATATACATAGAGAGGATATTATTATTACAGCCATGATGGAACTCCATATGGAGTTTCCCCCAAAGAAATAAAATATGGAACTATGATATTAACAACCATGCAAAATTCATTGGTTTATACTTAAAGAATCAGACCAGCACATAGAACAGAAACACCCACACCAATGATCATTGCAGCACTGTTTACAAAATCAAATCACAGATTCAGCCTAAATATCCATATATGGATGACAGGCTTTAGAAAATGCTGTGTATCATGTAGCTGTCAAGAAGAGTAAAAACTGTCATTTTCAGGGAAATTAGGTGGAGCTAAAGATAAAAATTTCTATCTCATATGGGAAATAGTAATGTTTAATACATAAGAATTGCAATGACAGTATTAAATATCATGAAGTTGACCAGTAGGTGTAGAAAGAAAGGTAAATGTGGATAATGGGGTATAAATATGATAAAAATATCATACATATGTATGAAAATGCCATAATGCAAGCCACAATTTTGAACATCAATTGTACATAAATTAAAAATTATTTTAAAGATGGCCACCCTGATTAAATGTCTATATGCAACAACAGTTACATAAGAAGATTGTTGCAGCAGAGCCCAAAGGAAATTGAGGGATAGACAGAACAAAGATAGAAATGGATGTCTCAGGACAGTCAAAGATTGGTTGAGGTACTAGGGATCCAGCTCCATGATAGAAGGTTTGCTGCCCTGTGTTCAGTTTCTGGTACTTCAAAAATAAATAAGATATGAACAAACAAAAAGAATAAGATTGGAAGGAGTGACATCGGTCCCATAGGAATAACCAATAGTGACTCGAAGTTTATAAAGTATAGAGACACTGTCCTGGTTTGTATTTCACACGGACATTTCATATCTAGAGGTTGAGATCTGTTTGCTTTGATACGTAGTATTGAAACAATAGTCTTGATTTGATAAAGAGAGACATACCCATCTAAAAAAATAGGCAGGTTTAGTGCAAATTGTTCATTCAATTCGTCTTCAATGTGGTGCTGATGATGATTTCTAGAATTAGTGCAGATTTGCAGGTTAAAAGCAGCTCCCCAGAAGATATCGTTTCTTCTCAGCTCAGGAGTTGCTCAGGCTGTTTGCATTTCTCACAAATAGCAATGTGTTTCAGTTTTTTCTTCTCCTTTCCAGGCTCATTAGCTCATACAACCAACTCACATCATTCTGGAAACTTGCTTTATGTTAAGGTCTATTATGAAAATACAGACCAGGAACCATTTCAAAGAAAGTGAGAGCTGAAGGGAAATCTTCAGTGGCCTTATTCATAGTTTCCTCATCTTCCTTTACTGTGGTGGTATTGTATTCCCCAAAATACTTTGCACTCTAATAAACTTATCTGGGGTCAGAGACAGAAGAGCCACAATATTAAACATAGAGGTTAGGCAGTGGTAGCACACGCCTTTAATCCTAGCATTCCAAAGGCACAAATCCATCTGTTCAAGGATACAGCCAAGCATGGTGACGCATGCCTTTAATCCCAGGGAGTAGAAAGCAGAAAAGTATATAAGGCGTGAGGACAAGAAACTAGAAGCATTTGGCTGGTTAGGCATTTGGCTGGTTAAGCTTTCAGGCTTGTAGCAGCACAGTTCAGCTGAGAACCATTCGGACATGAGGACACAGAGGTTTCCAGTCTGAGGAAACAAGACCAGCTGAGGATCCGGCGAGGTGAGGTTAGCTGTGACTTGTTCTGTCTCTCTGATCATCCAGCATTTCACCCCAATACCTGGCTCAGTTTTGTTTTTATTAATAAGAACTTTTAAGACTCATGCTACACTTTACCATGGATTAGGGAAGGCCAAGTTACATCTCTCTCCTCATACACCAATGAGTTCTCTATCATAGAAGCTCTGCCAACTTCTCGTGCACAGTTCTTGGGTTTTTATTATAGTGGATGACAGGGTGGAGTCACTGGGCACAGACTTGAACTCAGTCTCCAACTTGTTCTCAACCTCAAAGCTGGAAGGATATCCTCTGGCTTAAGGCCTCTAATTACATACTCAGTTCCTCTGGCCAGATCCCATACTGAAATGATCATCTCATCATACTGTCATGAGACATCTTGCCGAAACACAGTGATAAATTGTCTCAAGGGCTCAGTGTGAATAATTGAAACTCTTATGTCATTTGTGCAAAGTCTAAATTTGTCATTGTTACTGGGGCATCCCCAGACCAGACAGTAATGCCCATGGGTCAAGGGTGCAGAGATAAACCACTCTGGAGATAATTTCAGGTAACAGTATCTGCTTTATTGCACATAAGCAAGCATTTATATAGAGGAAGCCTATCTACTGTGATTAGCACATTACCTGGGATTGGGTAGTGAGAGTTCATACCATCAGGGTTTCTATGCAGAAGAAACACCTGAAAGGAAACTTGGAGAGTGCAGATTCATCCACAGGCCATCTATTAGCTACTCATGTTCCTTCAGAATTCAGTGTTCTGATTACTGGGAATACTCAGGAACATATTGTGCCATGCTTCTTATTTAGAAGTGGTATGTCAAGTAGACTGGCTGCCAGGTCATGCTTGCATTTTCTCCTCCATAAATTCTCTGTCCCCTAAAATTGAACACAAAAAGCAAACGTTTTATTTACTAACACGAAAATATTTAAAAGAATTATGTGGGTATCTTTCTTTGTGGGAGGCCCTAATGTCTTTGATGGAGAGAATTTAAAGAGGATTGGGTAGGCAGAATGTTGTTGGTGAAGCATCAAAAAAAGATGCCATGGAAAAACTACAGAAGACAGAGTGTGAAATACGAGAAAATACAAAGTTTAAAAAGTTGTTTTACGATTTAACTGTAAGATATAGGATATATGTGGGGATAGGAAAGAACTAACAATGTATTTCCTAATTCAAATTTTCATGAAAAGAACAGATTTAATGATAAAGAGAAATGTAGTATAGATGCTGTACACACTAGTGGATTGCATAGAAGTCTGGATGCCTTTCCAACCTCTGCCAAAGTTGATGCACAGTGTAGAAGAGGTTCAAAGAAAACAGTTATTGGTCTCTGAAAAACAAAATATTCCCACATTCCACATAAACACTGCTTTCTCATATCCACTTCTCTTAGCTAATGTTTCATATATAGAAGGTATACATTATATTATATTCTTATTTGTGACTTCCCTCTTGAACTTAAATAAATATCTTAATCATTTCAAGTAAATCATTTTAAACAAGGAAAGTATTTTATTACGTATAGTTTTCAAAATATTTTATTATATAGCCATTCATTTCTTTAACAGTAGGAACTTACTCCGAGAAATGTATAGTTAAGCAGTTGCATCATTATCAGATATCACAGTGGGCAAAAATACATCTATGTATACAATGTCACTAGGTTACATATTTTCAGGAGTATAGCATTTTATGTATCTTCTAGTTATCAAATGATAGCTCTGTGATGTATGACTGTGCATTATTTGTCTCAGACAAAATTAGGTTGTTGCACCTGCCTATGGTGATAGACTGATGTCGGGTCCACAGTTCCAGTAAGCAGAAAATGATAATTTAAACCCACACTTTTTCAGCTTAGAATTTCTCCTGTCCTTCCCTTTACTCATTCACATTACATTCCTGTTTGTGCTGAGAACCTTACTTCATATGCAGTTTTACATTCATAACCTAATTAGAATATGGTAAATATTTTAAACCAACTCAGCTGTGCCTGAACAGGGAAATGAAGTGTTTAGATGTCCTAGGAGATGCCCTCATTTTCACTTTTCCACTGGTTCACATGTATCCTTGATATCTGTGTGTGTGTGTGTGTGTGTGTGTGTGTGTGTGTGTGTGTGTGTGT
>CABHPP010126197.1:58987-92342 GCA_902168425.1 Peromyscus attwateri
GTGTGTGTGTGTGTGTGTGTGTGTGTGTGTGTGTGTGTGTGTGTGTGATCATGCCACGGGGGACTCAATAGAGAGCTGAGGCATCTCACTGTTAAGATCTATTCTGAAATTCAGAAGACTTGTCAGTAACAATATTTCTTCTTGCTTTTCCATTTAGGATCCAGGAGTTAAACTCTGAAGGGTACTGCCTTTAACCTTCAGTTCAGAAACATTCACAAGATGCCCACCCCCAAACAGGTAAACTGCTAGGGAGGACTTAAAATCATCCAATTAAATATAAGTGTAGATGTCAGTTCCAATTTATAAGAAAGGACAGTTGTTATTTCCATGCTAACTTATTCTAAACAGTGGGAGGATTTTAAGTAAACCAGCCCATAATTTGGCACACGTTTTAGTTAAAATATTCTCTTAATTTTAAGTATCAGATTTATTTAATTTATATTTCTCATTCCTCGAGTAGTCAAAATTTATTTGAAAAAAATGCACAGACAATAGTTATAAACAATGAGGAAAAGAGTGATTCACTAACACCATGATGTGTTCATGTCGACCTGCTTCTGATTAAAAGGGTTGGGTGTGCCGTTTCTGATGATCAAGAATTACCTTCTCTACTTCCTGTCCTATTGTGGTCCCCCTCAGCTTTTTATTTCCCATGTCAAACAAAAATGAAGAGGGGAAGAAACAATAAACAGATTACCAAATGACTGAATTACTATCATTATAGTAGAAACAAAATTAATAGGAAAGATCTTGATTTTATTTGAATACTTTTACTGCTCTGTTCATGACTGCACTGTGAATTTAATCCTCATAGGCTTCTTTTGAGCTATAGATGTTCCATAATAACTAAAGCTTCTTTGGAAACAAATCACACCAGCATCCACTGAGCAAGTCTTTCAAGCCATATCTCTAGGTATATCTCAGCTCTCATCCTTATGACCCTTCAAAGTGTCTTTCCAAAGAGTTAATAGAGAACAGATGTTTCCGGAGACAACAGCTGCTACAATTAAACAAATGGGAAAAATTGGCGAATGAAGACCCAGCTACTCTTTAAATAGACCATTCAATGATTTGAAATCAGCAAGAAGTTCTGAAAAGGTCAAAGAGATACACAACTGTGTCTATTGCACATACAAATTCATTAAAAGCTACTTGCAGATAACAACTTTCACTCAAACAAAAATTGCCAAGTGTTCTTTCAAAGTAGTTCAGTGATTATAATTATGGGAAGTAAGCCTTTTTGTTTTGCAGAAATAAAGTCCAGTCTATAGGATTTTCAAATTTGCATCCTATGTTTCTTAGCCAGCATCAGTATTTTCCTGATTGCTTATTAGGTCCCAAATCTAATGATGAAGATGAAAATATTTTTCTCATCCTTTTTTTTCCTATAACTTTACTTTATGCTGGTAGTAAAGATGTAAAGTAATGGCTGCTATGAAAAGAAATGTAGAAATTATACTCCTTAGCAAGGGAATGGAATGTTATGAAAAGGTGATAATTGATTTGGTTTTGAAGAATGGGGATAAAATATTGAGAACAAGAGCAATTACACAAGAAGGAAAACTGAACATCACATAAACTTGTGTTAGGACATGGACATGCCAAAGAAGATCTATGGAAAATGGAGGTCACAAATGCTATTGTGTATCAGAGTTTTCACCAAGATTTCTTGTTAAAACAAGTTCATGTAGCATCATTCTGGATAAAAGGGTACAGGAACTCTGAGATAGTGTCTGGTATCTTCTGTTTACTAAACACTTCTTGGAACTCTGATGAAGTCAGTGAATAGAATGTACATATCTTGAGAGCTCCCCCCCCCCTTTTTTTTTTTTTTTTTTTTTTGAGACATGACTTCTCTGTGTAACCATCCTGGCTGTCCTGGAGCTTGCTTTGTAGACCAGGCTGAGCTAGAACTCACTGAGATCCACCTGCCTCTGCCTCCTAAGTGCTGGGATTAAAGGCATGCATCACCATGCCTGGCTTCTGAGACCCATTTTTAAACAAGTGCTTTCTGAAGAGTGGTCTGTGGACCAGTATCACTATATCCTTGCTGGACAACTTGTTATAAATACCAATTTGGGGATCAACGCCATATCGGCTATAACTCTTGGTGTGGAATTAAAGTTCCTGTGTTTTAATAAACCCATAAGAGAATTTTGAACCATGATGAAGTTTAAAAATCATTGCTTAGAAGTGTGAAGATCCCAGAGGACTATTTATTCTAAGCAATTTCACCCATTGTAATCTCAAAATGGCTTATATATAGAACTCCCAGCACAGTAACTATTAACAAAACTCATACTTTATTATTTATATTTTATTTGTTATTCAGAAGTGTAAAATAAAATTACCAGGACACTAAAGCACAGGCCGTATATTATGGCTGGCTTCATTCTGCCAGCCTCGTTCTAGTTTCTATACATGTCATAGAATATAAATTTGAATTAGGACATAGTTTAATGAAAAATTTCCTGAATTATAGTTCTTTATCAGGAGAACTTGATTTTTCTACCTTGTTTTCTATACCGACAGGCTTTTCACATTGTTTGTACGGTCTGTTGTAATTCGTCATTATGTGAAGTTATGAGAGAAAATTAGCAATGAGGGCTTGTTCAAAGTCACTGAGTCTCTTCCTCACAACATCATCAGCATTTGTTATAATTTATTTTCTTGATGATAACCACCGGAATATGGTAGAATCTCAAAATACCTTTTATTTTCATTTCCATGGTTGGTAAGGATATTGAAGTTTTTAATATATGTATTTATAGTGTCTGAAGAGATGGCTCGGCAGTTAAGAGTACTGGCTATCCTTCCAGGGTACCTGGGTTCAGTTGCCAGGAGCTACATGGCAGCTCCCAGCTGTCCAGAACTCTACTCTTAGGGGATCCAACACTCTCTTCTTTCTCCCACAGGTACTAGACCTGCACATGGTGTTCAAACATATACGTAGACAAAACAGCTGCACACATAAAAAATTAGTAAATTTTATTTATATATATACATATATATATATTGTAATTTTTGTTTCTTCTTTAATAACTGCTTATTTGGTGGAATTGTATAGTAGTGTATTCACTCTGGAAATCAGACTAGATGCGCTGCAAAAGATTAAGACTATACCTGCCACATGATCTAGCTTTTTGATCCCTGAGCATTTTCCCAAAGAACTCATACTACAGAGATACTTGCACATCCATATTTATTGCTGCACATGGAAGTAGGACCTCCTTCTCTGTCTATCAACAGACAAATAGAAAATGAAAATGCAGCATATATACATAATAAAAATTTATTTAACTTTCAAAATAACTGAAGTTAAGGTTTCTTTTAGGAAAATTGAAAGAACTACAAGGTATTATGTAATGGAATGCAGCCCTAGGAAAAAAAATCACATGTTCTCCCCTATAGTGAATACTCCCTTTTGTATTTGTATGTATGTGAACAGTGTTTTTGAGAGTGAACACAGATCATGAAACTACATTGAAGAAAATGAAAGGGAACAAGAAGCGTTGAGGTTTGGGAGAGAGGTCAACTGTGGAGTTAAAGGAGAATTGAAGTTGCTGGGTTTCTGAGGGTAGCAGAGAAGTAGGACAGAGGACAGGGAGAGTGATTGAGTAGGGAAGAAGTGGTCTAAAAGCAACAAAAACAAAATTTGTTTGAAAAATAGCACAATTAAATCTAATTCTTTGTAAGCTAATAAATAAGTTGCAGAATCTCAATTAGCAGATGAAAATTATTTTCACTGTGAATGAAAGCAATGTAAGAAATACTAGTATTCAATTCTTACATTATTCAAAGCCTTCCAGTGACTACAGAGCTGTAACCTTAAACACATTCCCTTCTACATATATGGAATGTAATTTTGGTCTTTGGTTTTTTTCTTAACTATGGAAAAAGCATTCTTGATAAGTATGAAGTTATAATTCTGGTAATATTAAGAAGAGTGTGGTTAAGGACAAGTTCTATTATAGTGCTTTTTCTCATTTGGGGGGTTATAAGTCATGATTTATTGCATAAGAATAAACTCACAAGTTATATTGTTTTTTATTTGCTATATTTTGCCAAATAGTCTTGATTTTCCTTGATGAACACTGACATAAACAGTATCTTTTATTTCAAATGGAATCACTCGCATGAACTCAGATAATACTTATGTATCACACAGTTACATATCTCGCTATGTATTATATATAAATAATACATCTATATAATAAGATAAAGTAATCTTAATCATCTATATCTATTTTTAGTTGTATAGTGTAAACTGTGGAATTCCTGTATTGGTGTTAAAGAACCTAACTGGAATTTAAAGGGATTCAAATAGTCCTTATGGGCATTGGAGGCAGAGATGCAGATAAACATAGAAAGAGTTAAGAAAAACTTATTAAATATACCAGTTGAGGAGCTGTTGGAGACTCAGACAATTTGTAGGGTACTGAGTTGAGGTGGCTGCCGCATCAAAACTGAGGTAAAAGCCCATACAGACCAGGAGCAGGGTGTGTCTGGATGAAATGTTGTCAAGGCTGTGCGAGTAAACCACTCCAGCAGCTGTGAGCTGAAGCAGCAGGGACAGTTAAGTGCTTCCTGCTTCATGATTCCTTGACGCACATACTATGTGGTCAAGTGACAGGTAAAGGGACTGTATCCATTCCAGTGTTAGTTATCCTCGACCTTCTAGGGTCCAGGCAAGGTTCTGCACTTTTCTTGATCCACTCTGCTCCATAACTTCTTGATCCTGCTCATAGATCCCAAGTCAACTGTGAAAAAAAATTATAGGTGGCACCATTTTCATTTTCGGAACGAGTTATTCTTCAGTCTGCACTTCCTGTGTGGTACTGGGTAGGTGGTGATGTCTAATCTGTGCAATGAGATGCTGAGGCATCCTTCCTCTGCACTTCCATCCAAAGTGTAGATGCATGCCACCTGTCAAATGATGTCACCTGAGGAAAGACATAGACTGAAAGTCAGTATTTTACGCAATAAGAAGTAACTTAGAACAGGGTACAACTTGATCTCCACAAACCCAAGCATAAAATAGTGATAAACAGTAATTTTAACAACTTCAAAGTCTTCAGTACATTTTCTGTTCATGCACTGAAATTTCACACTGTACCTCAAATTGTATAAAACATATATACACTATGTTGATCAAAGCATCAAAATACCAAAAGGCTAAATTTCTAACTACTTTTCTTTTACCATTGTACATTGTATAATATATAGAACTGTCATCATGTCTCATATATTTGCCAAATTAAAATAATAAAGAATAATGTTTTAAATTAAGAATGTACTTATAGTATTAGGAAATGTTTTAAATTTAGAATGTACTTACAGTATTAGGAGTGACAATTTTTAAAGAAATAAATATTTGTTAATATAACAATGTGTGCCATATTTCAATGATCACTTTGATAAGTAATAACATTTGTGTAAAGTTTTCTCACAAGAATGTCTGTGTCCAGGGAACAGATATTAAGCCATGAGACAATCATAACCATTCTATTTACTCTTCAATAGGTCAAATTTATTTTATCTGACAAAGTCCAGACAGCATTAAAAACCCCAGGAATAAAAAAAATATTAAGGAAGAAGTAAATAGAATTTTACTTCTACCTGAGCAGAACCTTTTTATAGATAGTATCTTTATTGGTCTTCAGCACAAATCTCTCAAGTAAACTGGTATTATTTTTATCCCCACATTTTAAGAGTCAGAGATTGTATTTTAATTAGTAAGACCTAAGAGGTAGATGGTAAAGACAAAATTAGTTTTAAAACTTAAAGGTTAATGCATTTATCTACTCACTTAACAGGAGCTGTAGTGAATCCTGCTTAACTTTTTTAGTAGATTCAGAGCCCTGGATTGAAATGGAATTACAGAAAGTAGTTGTTTATTTAAATGATAGTCAAATGAATGGCCATGATCATAATAAAAACTGAAAGGCACTTATGATCTATGCTTGTTTTATCTTTTGACTCTACATCTTGAACTTAGTGAAAAATTTTGTGCTTCCTACCCATGTGATGACAACATTGCCTTTAAGAAGTTGTGATTTTGTTGTTGTTTTTTTCGAGATAGGGTTTCTCTGTGTAGTTTTGGTGCCTGTCCTGGATCTCATTCTGTAGACCAGGCTGGCCATGAACTCACAGAGATTTGCCTGGCTCTGCCTCCCAAGTGCTGGGATTAAAGGCATGCACCAGCACTGCATGGCAAGAAGTTGTGATTTTGAAGTGTCCACACAGAGCACGCAGGCTGGCTCTGTCATGTTACTCAAGAAAGGTGTTTTCCTGCTGGGGGATGTCTTTCTGTATGCTGCAAATGTGTCTTGTTATAATTGATTAATAAAGAAGCTGCTCTGGCTTACAGCAAGTGAGGTTATAGCCAGCAGGAAATCCAGGAGAGAGACAGGAAGAAGAAAGGTAGAGGAGAGGAGACGCTGGCCACTGTGGAAGGAGCAGAAAGATGCCAGCAGACAGGTAATGCCACGGCTACATGGCAACTTATAGGTTAATAGGAATGGGTTAATTTAAAACATAAGAGTTAGCTAACAAGAGTCCTGCCATAGACCACAGAGTTTGTAAATAATATAAGCCTCTGTGTGTGTGTTTAATTGGGACCAAGCGGCTGTGAGACGTGGGTAGGAGAGATTCATCCAGACTGCAGGGCCGGGCAGAACTGGAGAAAAACCTTTGACTACATTTTCCACTGTGTGTCAGACAAATAGACACATTTTGGCTTCTGTCTTGATCTTTAACTATAGTATGCAGTGTTATACATCTACTGGAGTATATATGAGATACTTACAACATATCTTATCGTGGTTCCCCCTTGCCCAACTCCTCTCAGATCCATCCCACTTCCATGCCCTTTCTTCATCTCTCTCCTTAGACTCAAAAAGGCAAACAAAAGCAAAAATAACAAACAAACAAATGATAATTTAAAAAGTAAAAACACAAGAACTACACATTCATAAAAACACAAAAAAATGGAAATCATAATATATTAGCAAAAGGCCATGAGACAAAAACAAAAATACCTAAGCAAAGCAATATGAGCCAAAACGTTTACAAAAATACTACTGAGTTTGTTTTGTGTAGGGATCTACTGCTGGCTTAAGGGGCCCCTTAAGTGTGGTTAATAATCCTAGTGAAACTCCATTGGAATTAGCCTATTGTTTATTCTGTATAACATTTTGCATTTATAATTATTCCAAACTCCAGGAGACATTGAAGCATTGTTTCAGTGTCCTCCTTACTCATTCACTTCTATTACTCACCAATTGCTTTGTAAGCCTGTCCTGATGTGATGCTTTACCTGCTCACCACGGCCAAGAGCAACTCTCCTGACTTGTTCACCTTTAAAGCAAAAGTGAAGTATATTCAACTATACCCTGCTACATATTTGTGACCTATCCAGTGGTTTTGGGTTTTATAACCTAGGCATCTCTTAATTTTGCTTCTTTCACATCCACTCTGTGGAAGGCACCTCATATACGACTCAAAAAATGTTTTATATTATGTCAGTTTGGATTTCCTAAGAATCAGAATTTGCAACAAAACTTAATGTGCAGATATTGGATAGAGACAGCTCCCTTGTGCAACTTCTCTGAAATAGAAGGAAACAGTAGAATTCAGTCAAGGGGAAATTGGAATGGAGTTAATGCCCTGTTAAAATTTTTAGTCAGCGCAGACAGAGCTAGGTCAATCTACAGGGGCCCTTGTTTAGGCAAGAGGAAAAGGAAAACAAATACTTCTGTCCATTAGGCACAAACTATAGGTTTCAATAAGAAGGGTTCTGGCCTTGGGAAAATTTACCACCTACATCCCAGGAAGCCACACAAGAAGACAGAGCTGAGTGTTTTATTAACAGTGTGCCTAGCAGCTAAGAAAATGTTTTTTTTTTTTCTTTTTTTTTTCCATTCTGAAAGGGCACTGGGGAAAAGCATGGCAGCATCAGATTTTATTCCTCCATTACACTATTCACCCACAGACGTATTCTTGGCATAAATCTCAGATGCAGCAACTTTTGGGAATAAAGAGGCAAAGATATGCTGTGCATGTGCAAAGACGAAAACAGCACAGAAGGCTAGGGAGATGGTTCAGCAGTTAAGGGCACTTGTTGCTCTCCAGTATTTCTTGAGTTTGGTTACCAGTACCTTTATCAGACAGTTAATAATCCACTGTAACTACAACCCTGGGAGTTCTTACGTCCTCTTCTGGCCTCTCCAAGCACTCACACACATATGTCATACACACACGCACACACGCACACGCACAGCTTTAAATCTTAAAAAAAATTAACGTTATAAAATGTATATGTTGTCTTACCATAAATCCACTTTAGAGGAAAAATAATCTATATGACATTTTTATAACAGTATTCATAGAACATTATTTGATGTACTGTAGATGTAACCGACCGCCTTATTAAATAAGAAACACAGAGCCAATGTAAAGGTGAAAGCCCAAGAGGTCAGAGCCAGAAGCTTACCCGCTTTTCGCCAGCTAGCTTCTCCCGCCAAGAGAGCTCTCCGAAAAGGGAGTTTCTTCCTGTGCGGTTGTCTTATAAGGAGTCCTGTTTCTTCCTTCTCATTGGTTATAAACTAACTACGTGGCTGTCTCGTCACAGTCTCTCTGTACAGACCTCCCGAGTCTTCTATGGTTGGTATTGAGATCAAGGGCGTGTGTCTCCAATGCTAGCTGTATCCTTGAACACACAGATATCTACCTAGCTCTGCTTACCAAGTGCTGGGATTAAAGGCGTGCACCACCACCGCCCTGGCTTTCGCTATGGCTTGCTAATAGCTCTGACCCCTAGGCAACTTTATTTATTAACGTACAAATAAAATCACATTTCAGTACAAATAGAATACCACTATAATGTACTTTGTTGTACATTGTTTTATCCTGAAGTTTTGTTTTCATTATGTAATTTTGTGCTATGTAAAGACTATGTTTGAGTAAAAATTATTGCTTATATTTTCTAAAGAGATTTACAATGGTTAAGATTTATTTAACTATTTTAAATGCACAAAGTACATCATTGTGTTCTTATCGTTTTGATCTATGCAGCTAATTAGAATTTAAATTCTATTTTAAAAGCCACATTTTTTCTTTAACAATACAGAAATTGGACTCTGCTGACTCCCCATGGGAGACCTTGATTTTGGGGATGTGGGGAGGTGGGGTGCCTTAGGAGGGAGAGTTGGAGTGTGGGAGGAGGGAGGAGGGGGGAATCTGTGGGTGATATATAGAGTGAGTAGAAAATTTCTTAATAAAGAAAAATGAAAAGAAAAAATAAAGTGGTGTATGTTCTGCTTCTTGTGCAACAAAAGAAATTAAACATTAAAAAATACAGAATTAGTGGTAAATTTCTAAACAACAAAGTTTTCATATCTTTAAATTTCTTCCCTATAATTCAAAGAACGGCAAACTCCTTTGTCTAAGTTGCCTGATTGGTGCTATTTATAGAATTTAATATGAAATTATATAATTTTCTCCTTGGATATTTGTCATGCCTAGTACTCTAGCAAATGACTTTCCAGAATACTGCACGTGTGCTTTTCATGCATTTGCAAGTTAGCACTGACTTAAATTACTTTCAGGTCATGCAGGAAAACTAAACTGTATGAAAAGCAATGTCCACCATATTCTCTTTAAATCCAAAAGGGACATAAAGCTTTTGCTTTTTTCAGGCTTTCAACTTTTTCTCCTCTTTCTCCCTTTTATATTCAAAATAGAATTTTGTGACAAATAAAATATAGTATCTAATTAGATAAGCATCAACTATAGACTATCTCGCCTAGGAAAAACAAAGCAAAACCTTTCTGCTTCCTGTATTCCCCTGCAGCATCGCTTTTCCATCCAGATCTGGCTATTTGGGCAGAAGTGTAGCTTGGATATCATTACCAACCCTCTACTCTCTCCAAACTATGCTGCCAGTGCTGTAGAGCACATGTACTGTGGATGCACAAATATCACTACTTGGATTTCTGAAGAAGTCTCAAAATGCCCAACAGAGAACTGGTCTAGTGGTAGGCCCATTCCTGAGAATAATACTCAGTAGGACCTAAAGTCAGAGTTCCTAGAATTCAGTGGGGCATAGTTTAAAAAAAAAATCAATCATGGGCAACGTCTGGAGTTAATTTGTGGGCACTGCTGTCCACAAACTCCAGAAATCCCAAGGTGTAAATCTAACTGTGTAGAGAAAAATGGCAAGAGATACAGGGTGATGAACTACAAACAGTGCTATGTCTCAGTGTCTCCTGAGCCTTAAAGACTCAACTTGTGTTCAGAAGGCCATGGAGTCAAAGACTTCTCTTAAGTTTCAGGAGGTGTTAGTGTTAGACTTGCTGGGTTTTGGATGTTTTCTAGAATTCTCATGTCTTTTTCTTGCTTATTCTGCCTTTCAGATGAGAATGTCTGATGACAAATTATATTTTAGTAAGAAAGAATGTATTTCACATCACAGATGAATAGTTAGAAACAAATACTCATGAAGAACGCTCTCCGAATTGTACCCATCTCTGACTCAGAGATTTTGGTGGATGATAGCATGAATGAAGATCCCTGTGGCTGCTGGAATGGAAAGAATATGTACTCCCCATGGGAGACCTTGCCTTGGAGGATGTGGGGATGTGAGGTGGTTTGGAGGGGGGAGAATGCTGGGGGGCGGGAGGAGGGAGGACAGAGGAATCTGTGGTTGGTATGTACAATGAATAGAAAATCTCCTAATAAAAAAAAGAACATAGCTTATTTGTGAGAAGAGCAATTTTTCAAATTAGGTCAATAGAAATATGGTTAGTATATCTCCTAAATTTCAATTTCAAACTTGATCTCCATTTTGACATCAATGGTGAAATAGGTGATGAAGTTATTAACTCATTAAGGCAGACTTCTCTGAACTGATTGGGGCCTGGTGAAATGAATAGAAGCAACTTCTGTAGGTCGTTTATTCACCTGTGCTTGTCTGCCATGTGAATGTAGATATTGCTCCCATTTCCTTTCTGTCACTTCTGTCATATGCAGAAATTTAGACCATGTCACCCAGAAGGGAAAAGCATCCTTCAGACTCTAAATCTGCCGGATTATTATTTTTTTTAAATTAGGACTACACTGACACCTGAGCTGTAAGATAGTGACTTTTGTTCTCTAGAGATTACCTAGTTTCAGGCATTTTGTCACCTCAGCACAGAATACAGCTACTAGCCTAGGATAACCACTATTAATATTTATATGTTATCATGTGCTATTTTCCTACACTTATATATAATTTGTACATATTAAATAGACAGGCGGCTTCAATGGAGAGTAAAGCACAATATGAATATTCCTTCTTCAGAAATTAAGAAGTTTAAGATGGCAACAACACTGAATTGTTTCAATTGAAAGACCTTTTCAAGCAACTGTACAGGTTTCACACTGACTTTGACTTGTTCAATGATTGAGTCCATGGATTACAATTGCTGAAGTTGTGGAAGAAGCCAATGATTTTGTAAAAACCATTTAGGAGGGGCTTGAAAAGATCTTCAACAGATAAAAGGACTTCTTGTTCTGGTAGAAAAACCCATGTAGATAGCTCAGAATTACTTTGAACTGTGGCTTCTGGAGATCTGACATCATCTCTGGGAGCATCTCCACATACGGGCCATAAACTCACATAACATGCAGAAATGTAAATAAAAATAAAAGTCAACAAAATTTCAATCATTGAGAAAAACTAGGGATAATTTGGGTTTGGAAAGTATGACAAATGTTTTTTTTTTCTCCTTCATATCTAGAATATAATGTAGAATGATGTTAATAACCCAAATAGATGCTCTGATTATGGGAGAGAAAATAAACTTCTAGCAGAAAGGCACATGGAAAAACACTGATCACGAATAAAAATAAAATTTTGTTTAAGTGGAATAGTGCAATAATAGGTTAAGATGATCACTGGAAGAATTAGCAAATGTTTATTTCACTTTACTAAAATTATTTTTTTAAAACTATGCAGCATAGAAATATTTTTAGCAAATTGGCATTTGAAATTGCTAACACTTCCTTAAAATATATCTTTTGCTCTTTAGGATTTTGATACATGCACTTGCTTCATTAATGCAGGAATTCTGATATATTTGAAACTACTTTTGCAAATTAGAAAAAAAATGGGCTGATTGAAGATTACTGGTAATGCACCTTTGGTTCTGCCCTTGAGAGATCTAGGATTTATGTCTCCTAAGATTGCTGTCACATGCCTTGTAAGTAATCAGCAAACCTTGAACCGTAAATAAAGAAATATATTTGCAAGTGGTAGAAACAAAATTATAGGCATATTTATTCTTCTTATATTTTGACAACAGTATAAATCACTATTGGTGATTAGTTTGTGAGTTTTGATGGCTAACAGATATACAGTCAGCTTCTGATTATATCCAATAATAAATGAAAATAAAGATATGAACCAGAGGAATAGATCACAGAAACAGAATTTTTTGCAAGTTTTCCATCAAGATTTATTTGTTTAAATGTATTTATTAATGGTATAATATTCACTATAGAAATATTAATATTACTAATATAGTAGTGATATATATATATTAGTATGATCTATAAAACCCACTATATTATTACATTTAGTTCATTTTAACAATTTTATAATTTATATAGGATAATAAATATCAGATATCTGCTGTGGATATCGTTCTGTATAAGTAAAACACTGATTGGTCAGTGGCCAGGCAGGAAGTATAGGCGGGACAAGGAGAGAGGAGAATTCTGGGAAGTGGAAGGCAGAGTGAGAGAGACACTGCCAGCCACCGCCATGACAAGCAGCATGTGAAGATGCCGGGAAGCCACAAGCCAAGTGGCAAGGCATAGATTTATAGAAATGGATTAATTTAAGATATAAGGACAGTTAGCAAGAAGCCTGCCACGGCCATACAGTTTGTAAGCAATATAAGTCTCTGTGTTTACTTGGTTGAGTCTGAGTGGCTATGGGACTGGGGGGTGACAGAGATTTGTCCTGACTGTGGGCCAGCCAGGAAAACTCTAGCTACAAATGGTGCCCAAAGTGTTGGCAAGAGTTTCCACCTAAAACCTGAGAAAAAAGATTCTAAAATGGAGCTAAAAACAGTTCCTAGTTGTCTCTTTCAAGTTAGCGGCAGCCTGTGTTTTGAGCTACTATGGCGAGTTCCTGGTGTGCATGCTCAACCTGCAGTATGGGGGGAATGAGGCCTCTGCAAGTGGCACATTAAACTGTGTGGTGGATTTAGCCTTTGCTAGTACAAAACAAAAAGAGGTTTCTGGGCTACATGCTGCTTTGATAGAAGCATATACCCACTATTTCTGAGAGTTGATGACTCCCAGAGCTGGCTGAAAACGTACCACCACCATGTTGGGAAGCTGAAGTGGGTGGAGCCAGCAGCCACAGCACTGTTTCAGTCTTAGAATGGTGCAGTTTAAAGCAATAGGCTCAAGGTAATATAAAAAATAAGCCACGTAAAGATGGCTACCACAAAGAGAATCTGGATTATGTTCTCTTTGATATTCGTAACTGAAGAAAAACATTTGATTGCAAAAGCTGTTGAGTTATGCCAAAATGTATATTTTAAAGGTACCTTGACTTCAAAATTTGGATGTAAAGATATGTTGATTTGGAAAGGAGGCTCTGCTTTTGTTTCCACAGAAAGCAAGAGGCTATGGATTTGTTCCAAATTAAGATACATCAGGTTTGACCAGCCAAGACAACCTGAAAGGTCTTCGATGACACTAAGGCCCAGATGATCCAACATCCAGAACCATTTCAAGGCAACTGGCTCAGACGGTACACCATCACGGACTACTCCATAATCCTAAAATTTTCTTTGTGTCCCCATAAGACACCGCGCCCCCCTCCAGCAGGAAGTAGTAAGAGAAGCTATGCCCAAATTCCCAAATATACCAAGCTGGCTTTGGAGATGTGTAAAAGTTAAAACCTTCCTTTAAAAAAAAAAAAAGAAGGAAAGAAAGAAAAGGGGAAGTGGTGTGGATATCATTCTGTATAAATAAAACACTGATTGGCCAGTGGCCAGGCAGGAAGCATAGGGGACAAGGAGAGAGGAGAATTCTGGGAAGTGGAATGCTGAGTGAGAGAGACACTGCCAGCCACCGCCATGACAAGCAGCATGTGAAGATGCCGGGAAGCCACAAGGCAAGTGGCAAGGTATAGATTTATAGAAATGGATTAATTTAAGATATAAGGACAGTTAGCAAGAAGCCTGCCACGGCCATACAGTTTGTAAGCAATATAAGTCTCTGTGTGTTTACTCGGTTGGGTCTGAGCAGCTGTGGGACTGGCGGGTGAGAGAGATTTGTCCTGACTGTGGGCCAGGCAGGAAAACTCTAGCTACAGATATCAATATGCATATTTATATTATCAAATATGCCACATTAGAATAAAATCAATTATTTTGTTTATTATCGATGTATTAGTTTTTATAAGGAAGACAATGATGTCATCATTTATATTTTCTCTGATAATTAGCAGTGTATTGACTTCAGTGCCTATAGACCTCCATCAATATTTCTTGAATACAAAAAGGAAATAGTGAATGCATTAATTAATCAATAAATTTTTAAGGAACTTGTAATGTTATTGAGAAGACAAACAAAAGTAAACTCTAGAGAACCACAAGCAGCAATATACAATCCTGTGCTAGAACCTAGGTTAGTGTAAAATGTGTCATGTCACAAACTATATCATGAAGTTGAATCCAGATAGTCCAGGTAGGGTTCTTGGAAGAGACGGGATATAAATGATAGTCTGAACTGACTTACGCTGTTAAAGTGTGTCCACAAATGAGAGCAATTCTGAAGCATACATTAGGAAGAAAAAGTTAGATGACTAATGATAGTACAGTAAAATAAGATTAAAAAAAAGCAAATCAGAACATGACTGCTAGAATGGAACTGTGTGAGATTTCTGAGGGTTTTTCAGAAAAATCCAAGAAACCAAGAGAAGAAATACTGAATTGTTCTTGGATTATGCTTTTATGCTCCTCCAGGTGTAGCAGAGAGGAGTGAGTTTACTTCAGATTCCTCATCATAACTGGCTATTGTTATTTGTTTATATGCTTCTATGGAAAAACATGTTTTTTCTGCATGTGTCCATCACTTGTGGTTTGTCCTTCTTGTGGGCTTGCCCTTATAATTGTATGCTTTACTCATATGGCTACGAGTATAAATTGATGCTCTGAATTAAGTTGGTGATTGCATCAGACTTTAGTCTCCCTCATTTATCAGCTCCATTCTTGTAGGTCCAACTGACTCTAGAGCAGTATGCATATGACAAAAGAACCAATTAAGAAAAAGAGCCAAAGAAAAAGCACAGGAAACACATGTAGATGGAGAGATAAACACACACACACACACACACACACACACACACACACACACATACACACACACATACACACACACACACACACACACAGACTTTTGCACACATAGTAATTCCTAAAAAACCCAAAAATAGAATCCATAATACATATATCCAAAGGTAAAGTAGGGAAAAATTAGACCCTGGCTTCATGTTATAAAACAAGAAACCCCCAAAGATGCCATTGAGGTTTTTTTTTTAATTTATTTTCATTTTTTTTTTATTTTTAGCTGTCTACTGCTGAGAATTGGACCTACCTTTAAGAGTGGTTTGTTTCCCCAAGTTAGACCCTCTTGGAGAAAATAATTTTCATTTGCAAGTGGCTATCAATTTTAGAAAGCTTATTATAGTTAAGGATGCGGACATGTGCCCAAGTCCTTTAGCTCTAGACCCATTTAGGCCTTGTGCACACAGTCATGGTCTGTGAGTTTATATGTGTACCATCCCTGTTGTGTGTACAAAGCCTTGATTCCTTTGTGTCTTCAACTCACACTCCTTCCTCCTCCTCTTCCAGAGAATTCTCCAAGTCCTGAGGAGAATGATTTGATGGAGACATCTCTTTTAGGGCTGGGTGTTCTAAGGTCTTTCATTCTCTGCATATTGCCTGGGTGTGGTTCTCTCCATTCGTTTCCATCTGGGTCAGGAGAAAGTTTAAAGTGTCCCATGGGCAGCCCTCAAGCAACACAGATTATTGCTGTGTTTTAGTGGCTATCTACACACTGGCAGTAAGTCTCTGTTACTAAAGACAGTACATCCACAACTAACTGAACACAGAGAAGTTGGGCTGGTGCCTACCTAGAGCCTTCACATCTACAGACTCACATTCATGGTACTAGAAGGTACTCTGCATGCTACCAAAGGAAAAAGGTAAACATCAACCTAACTCCAAATGTTTTGATCCACAGTGGTGTACTGGCCACTGGACATGCTGTTGTAAGTGGCAGAAAGCTTGTGGGACCAACCAACCAATGTCTGATTTGAGTTATGGCCCACTCCATGAGATGGAAACCATACCCAACTCTGTTTATGTGGTTAAGAATGTGAAACTAGATAGGCCAGGAACCTTGGAGAAAACCAAATACTACTTATTGTTCAGCTGAAGGTACAAGGCAATAAATTTATTTCTAATAACATTCTGCAGTACTCATAGATCTGTGCCTTACTCAGCCATCATGTACTTTGCTTTTTTTCACTCAACATCATTTTTCACAGTACTCTCATGTTGCACAAAGTTGTGTTCTTTCTTGTATCAAGAGTATATCAGCGTGTCGTTTAATTGTTTTGCACTTTAATCCACCACATATCTAGCATTCAGGAAAGTAAGTCCTTGGTCATCTTAGTGAGGCCTTCTGATGTTTTTCTGGTTATGTTCTTCCTACAAGATAAAAACTAAAGGAAGCTTCTTTGCTCTAAATGGTTTATGTGGAGTTGACCTGCTTAATTTCACTAGTGTTGTAATATGTAGAAATGGGACTTTTATGAAGATATCAAGTCTTGAAGATGGATCCTCCATTGTTGACACTATACAGTAGTGTGAAATAAGATACCCTCTCAGGTGATCATTTCTGCTATTTTGCATACGATGCTACTCTCTTCTGGAGGACAGAATAACAAAACAACATCTGAGCAGGAAACAGCAAGGTGTTTATTAGACACAACACTTGCCAGTTCCTTTATTTTGGATATTCCATCTTTAAAATTGTGAGGAATAAATTATTGTTCATAAATGTCCTAGACTATTGTGGTTTGTTGCGATAGAGGAAATAAATTAAATCATGGGTTTTGAGACTTATTCATCAAAAACATTCAATATAATCCATACATTCTTCTTACTTTCTTCTAGACCATGTTTTAGCTCCCCAGGATGCAGAGGATTTATGCTCAAAAGTTTTTAGAAAATGTGTCATACTGCATACATTTCTGGATCGTACTAGCTTTACTCCTCAAAGTTAAACCATGCTTCTCAACAGTAAAAGCAGGGACTGAGGGTGGCCTGTGAATATACAGACTCAAGTGTCCACTCTTCGTGAAAAATCCTCATTCCACATTAGAAAGAGAATAATGGGGTTTCTGAGGGGGCAGAATGGAGAGAGAATAATGCTCAATATAGGATGGTGGTAGAAATGTATTATTACTATATTAGAAAAAATATATTTAAAGATGTGTTCATAAGCATAAGTTTGTTGTTTATATTATATTGACTATAAAATTTAATATTCAATGAAACTCTTTTTTAAAAATCTTTGTGATTTGATGGCTCTTTTTAGCTGTTTTGTTACAGCTGATTTTGTGGATGTGAAAGAGTATATTTGACAGTTTCTCTAGAGAAACATTAACAAAGTGTTTACATAAATACGTAAAAAAATAATTCATTACAATATTTGATCTATCCACTTACAATTCAAAATTTGCAGAATGGGAAAATGGCTCAAGACTTAAGAGTGCCCATGGTACAGACACAGACCAAAGGTTTTCCTCCTTTGACCTGTTGAAACAAGAGAATCCCTCATAGTTTTCAGATGAGCTAGCTTGGTGCATAAAGCAACAGAACAGTATGAGACTCTGTCTAAAAAAAATTGGAAGGTAAAATTCAAATTCTAACACTCAAGTTTGTCGTCAGGAGCCCACTTGTGTTCTATGGCACACACACACATCTGCATTAACACTTAAACACACATACACACTGATGAACTAAAGTACTCTATGTTATTTCATTTTAAGGTCTTGATTATTTTGGTATCTGTATGTAGTCACTGTTTAACCCCAGCATTTCATATGTGGATGAAAGATTAGAAATTTAAACTCATGCTCAGCCACATGGTCAGCTCAAGGGCACCCTGAGCTGTATGTGACCCTATTTCAAAACATAATGGGGGGGGAACTATAGCAACATCAGTCTGTAATTCTCCCTTCATAAAATTAGAAAATGTTCTATGAAAGTCAAGTTTAAGACTATTGAAAGACAGCCACAAACTGTACAAAACATTTATAAAATACATATCTGAAAAAATTATCTTAAGTATAAATTTAACTCTTAAAATACAACATAAAAGAACCATAGTTAGCATATTTGTAAAACAAGGCATGATGGTGTCTTTTTGTAACGCCAGCTCTGGAGGACTCAAGACATGTTGATAGAGGCATCTTCCTCGTCACCCAGTCTAATGGAGATGGAAAGCTCCAGTTCAATAAGATATTTTATCTCAAAAACTATGGCGGAGAGTAATAGAGGAAGACACATAATGTGGGCCTCTGACTTCCGTATGCACATACATAGGCAAACATACACACAAACATACACACATATACAATGCATATACAACATACATATATTTCCAATATAAAGATATTGAAATAATAAATAGTTATCTTAGAAAGATGACAGCAAAGAATGTGAAAAAGTATTTAATATATTACATCACTACAGAATTTCAAATCAAAACAATACTGAAATACTCCTACAGACATATTAAAGTGGCTAAGTTCTAAAATAATCAGCTTCAACATTTCCCATTGGCAAGACTAAAGTAACACAATTTCTTGTTACTTGCTGGTAGAAATGCAATATGGTACAGCCATTTGGGAAGACAGTTTGGCAGTTTTTCTCAAAAGTAAATATTGCATTAAAATAAAATATAGACAATACGCTTCTAAGTATTTAAACAAATGAATGTGAAATGTATGTCCACCCATAATGAGTCCTCAAATGTTTATACCACAGTGATTCAAAATGCTAAAACTTAAAAACAACATCAATGTTCTTCAGCAAAGGAAGAATAAAACTGGTGTGATGGTTAATTGTATACGCAGATTCATAGAGTTTAGGATAAGAGTAAAAGTTAAGTTGATCAACTCTAAATAAATAACATTATCTGTTATTCTGTGCAGTTGTTTCACTAAATCAGTTGGGGCTCAGAGGCCTCTCTGGGACTCCATGCAAGGATACCTCTGAAACATGCCCAGCCTCAGTGGCTCTTCTTAGCTGTGAAGGGATTCCACAGTTCCTTCCTTGTATCCTTGACTCTAAACCGGAAACTACAGGACCAAAGCTGTCAAATTCTGCTGCTTGCTGGTGTTGGAAATTGGTCCCCTCTTTCAAATACATTTTCATCCAATTTCTGATTTCCATGGTTGCCTTTACTGCTTAAACTTTTTAAAATTCCTTTTCACAGTTTGGATGTTTAACTGGGTAGGGTCTTGCCCTAAAGCTACCACTCCATTTATTCCATTTAGCCTCAGGCTTTTCTTTAAACTTTTTATCTTCTTGAGCACTGGACTTAGCTCCATTGCAGTTCCCTACTATGGAATAATCCTCTTGTACACTGTAAAGATTTGTCACTCTAATTGGTTTAATAAAATGGTAATTGGCCAGTAGCCAGGTGGGAAATACAGGCAGGCTGACGAAACGAAGAATGATGGGAAGAGAAAGGCCAGAGTCAGGAGTCACCAGCCAGATGCAGAGGGAGCAGGAGATGAACGAGCCATGCTAATAAAGTTACTGCCACATGGCAGAATGTAAATAAGGAATATGGGTTAACTTAAAATTGTAAGACCTAGTTAATAATAATCCTGAGCTATTGGCTGAGCAATTATAAGTAACAGTATGGCTCTGAGTGGTTATTTGGGAAATAGCAGGTGGGAAAGAAATGTCCATTTACAGATGGCACCTAATGTGGGACAGAATTTCAACATAAGATCTGAGAAAGCTTAAAAATGGTTCTAACCACACAGAAACAGAGCCACACTAGGTTTCCTAGTCTCTCATGCTGGCCACAGTGCAGAGAAACATCTATGGACAACTGCCCATGAGATGGAGGTGGCCACCAACTGCCATGAGTTAAGCACTGTGGCAAGTTTCCACATTCTCTTACAGAGATGCAGTACATAGAAGTGGTTCTCTGCCACTCCATTTAGACTTGAGCTTTGAGTGCCAGCTCGCTGCATGGCAGATTTTTGGGTTTTCCTCATGCAGACAGAAAAGGTTACAAATATACAGTAAAGACATATTCAGAAAAAACAAACCCTCTAAGTGGGTTACAATGTGTTTAAAAATATGTGTAGGCTTGAGAGAGAAAAGAAAAAGTGTAAAAATAAGTCCTTAAAAAGAAATAGGGTAATAAAAATATAATAAGCTGCATAAAGACAGGAAATTCACAAAGTGTCTGGATTATGTATAATATTGTGTTGTATTTAAAAATTTTTGACTGCTAAGAGACCTTGGATTATGGAAATTGTATTAAACCAACTTATGTATTTTTAAAATATCTTGACTTCAAAATTTATGTCAAAAGATATGTTGCTTTGGGGGAAAGATTATGTTTTTGTTTCCACAGGAAATGAGAGGCTGTGGATTAATTCTGGGTTAAGAATAATTAGGTTTGATTGAGGAAGACTCTCTGAAAAGTCTTCAATGGAAACCAGTGGCCCAGATGTTTCAGCGTCCAGGACAGCTTCCATGCTGTTGACTGAGGTAATCCAGCCTCCTCACAGAGGACTGTGACAGTCAGGACTTGACCAAATCCTAAATTTTCTGAGGGTCCCCCAAAGGTTACCAGCACCCCCCAAACAGCAATAAGTGGTCTAGAGAGATATGCTCGTATTCCCAAAAATAAATTATGAATGCTTGTCATCATTTAGATGGGTTGGTTACAAGTTGTTATGGATAATGGTCAGGAAAAAACCTAAACAAAGGAGCTTAAATTCAGGGATCTTGTTCTGAAAAGAAAAAAAGGGGCATATAGAAATGATAGGAGAAAAGGGTAGATTACTGAATCCATTTTAATCCAACTTTTTAAAATATTAATCTTACATATTTTATATTAGTGTGGATTTTGATTTATTGATATAAATTTAAAGTTAATTTTGTTTTACTGTATGTATATTTCTACTCTAGTTTAAGGTATTGTGTTTTTAGAGCTCATTTAAATATGTAGTATATAATTAAGAAATATATATTAATAATCATCTATAATAGCAAACTTATAGTCATGTTGCTAGCTTTTCAAGGAATTACATGAATATATTTCAGATAGATAGGCAATCCTCAAACACTATAGAATATATCTATATGTCTTCAAAGACCTATAGAATATGGCATTTAAATGTTATAAGAACTTAGACTTTCCTCAACAGTGAGACATGTCTGCTCCTGTCTTCACCAATTTCTTCAAAGAGGATTATGGGCACTGAAGAAACTCCATATGGAGTTTGTTTTCCTTGTGGCAAAAGCTAGCCATGTGGGCACAGAAATTACCCTTGCCTTAATTGCTGACAGTTACTGCTCAAACTAGACTAGCAGGACATAAGAAAAGTGACTGCTGAACTTTGTTAAGACAAGGTATAACAGTCCTTCAAAATTCCCTGCTTCACAGAAAAGTCTTACAGATATGCTAGGCCTGTAGGCCAGAGTTGGATGTCCTAATATCACAGAGGTACTTTGGGTGACTGTACAGACAGCCTGATGTCCCTGTCAACAGGTAATATTTCATCCTTCTGGAGTCTGTGATGGAGTTGAAGACTAGATAGTCATAGTTATTTTTGTTAGTTATGATAAAATGGAAAATTAGATATAAAACTTTGTACTTATCAAGATAGGATGGATATTTAAACTTTTTTTTCTGATTTTATCCAATACAAATAGAGTAGATATTGTAACTGTAATTCTTAACTGATACCTGTTTTTGTTATATATAATCTTACTATGTTAAAGTTAAAACCTTCACTATGAAACTCTGAAAGCTGATAAACACATTCAGCAAAGTAGCAGAAAACAATATTAACACACAAAAAATCAGTAGCTTTCATTTATACAAATGACAAATGGACAAAAAAATAAATGAGGGAAACAAAACTTCCCACAAATAGCTTCAAAAATAGAAAATATCTTGGAGTAACTTTAACCAAGCAACTGAAAGAACTATATGATAAAACCTTTAAGACATTGAAGAAAGAAATTGAAGAAGATATCAGAAGATGGAAATATTTCCCATGCTCATGGATCGGTAGGATTAACATAATGAAAATGGCCAACCTACCAAAAGTGAGCTACAAATTCAGTGCAATGCCTATCAAGATTCCAAGACAATTCTTCATAGATCCTGAAAGAGAAATGTTCAACTTTATCTGAAATGATAAAAACAACAGGAAAGCACAAATAATCCTAAAAAATAAAATAAATGCTTGAGGTATCACCAATCTGACATCAGGTTGCAAAACAGCATGGTATTGGCAGAAAAAAATAGACATGTTAATCTATTGGTGATAGAAATGTATTGAAGTCTCCCACTATCACTTATGTATGTGTGTATGTGTGTGTGTGTGTGTGTGTGTGTGTGTGTGTGTGTGGAGTGTATGTGTGTTTGTGTGTGAGAATGTGTGTGAATATATGTGTATGTGTGAATTTGTGTGTATGTGTATCACACACACTTATAGTTGCTTTCCTGTATCCTTGTGAACCTTTCTTTCACAAGTATAGACCCTGGACTTGCTAATAGACACTCAGTGTCAGCACAAGATGATTATAATTCTGGCTATGATAATTTAAATTAATCACATATTTCAATCTAAGAGACTGCTAGATTTTGAGTGGGTTTAAACACTTTTATCTAGATGAAGAAGCTTTTTCCTTCTTTCTAAAGTTATATTTATGATGTAAGCTCATAGGAAACTTTCCTCTATTTGAACATTTTTATTCTTGATCACAAAATCACTGTAATCAGACCACATAGAGATAATGACAGTGCCTGGCCTTTGCATTGGCCTTTCTGTTAAACACCCACAGGAGATATTGATTAATTAATCTGTCTTCTTCTTTCCTATTTAACAGCATTATCCACACCAAGAAGGGGTCCTGTCAGAAGGAATAGATACACTGTATCTGAATATAGAACAACTTTGGAGATATTTTTCTCTTTGCTTAGGAATTACCATAACAATTTTCTCTGTTATCAACATAAAACACTGTATGGCTCTATGAAAAAGAGGAGTCTTGAAGCCCTAAGGCATTGAGACATGGCTGTAATGCTAGCACTTCAGAAATGCAGGAAAAATGTCATCCTTAGCTACAAAGAAAGTCCTAGGCTTGCATGAACTACATGAGACCATGTTTCACAGAAAGTTAATGAGTAGAACAGAGATGAAACGAGAGAGAGAGAGAGAGAGAGAGAGAGAGAGAGAGAGAGAGAGAGAGAATAAGAATTGTTTAAATCTTTGCAAAGAGACATCTATTTGATAAAAAGACTTTCGGGATATTTATCTATGAAAGATGTGGTATTCTGACCAGCATCAGTCCTAGAATATGTTCAGTCATGCTCTTCCATGTACATCCTCCTCTGTAAACAGTGATTTCCTGAGACTCATCACCCACACACAGTACTCTTCAGGTAAATGGCAAGCATGAACTGCCTAAGATTGTGACTTCAGACTACTGTGTGATTTACTTATCTAATAGACTGGATTCTTCAGGATACTTGGGATTAACCTTTTTTCCATAACAATGAAGTCATTAACTAGAATCAAGATGGTTGTGTTTCACTCTGAAACATATCTCTATATAATCTGCACTAAATATGCTATTGATTTGTTTATTGGGTGGTTGGATTTGTTTTGTCAATTTTGTATTTTTCTTTCTTTCTTTTCTTGCTCTAACAGCATTCTAAAACAAGAGTGCATGGTTATATAGTACAGAAACCTTTCCCTTCATTTTTCTGTAACTGCAACATAGTTCTGTAAAAAGACTAGTTGACTAAAGTCATTCAAAGGCTAGGAAAAGGCTCCAGATGTTCAAAAGTTTTGTAATATGTAAAAATATTTTTCATATGTTTGTTTCTAGTTCAAATTTGTAGACTATAATTTCTTTTCTAACTGAATAAAATTTGAACCTGAATTTTTAAAAAAATTTGAACATGGTCAACATAAACTGTAAGATCGTTATGGTTTTAAAATCTCTCAAAAATAAAACCTTTATAAGTGGCATCCTCACAAAAGGTAAGGTAAAATAAAATAGTTTTTAAGAGAGAAAAAGACAGGTGTGTTCCTTTATAATGACTAACAAAATCTTACATGTTCAAATAAATATAAATTTCTCTAGAAAAGCAAAGCATTATTTTTTGAGACAGTCTTATGTAGCCATAGCTGTCCTGAAACTCTTTTTGTAGACCAGACTGACCTCAAATTTCAGTAGATACAAATGCTTCTACCTCCTGAGTGATGAGATTAAAGGAATGTACCACTACACCTAACTAGAAAATGAAAATTTTGATGTTTTAACAAAAACATTAGAGTAGTTTTGAGCATCCAAATGCTATATGCTGGTTTTATAATTGCTATAATTATTGCATATCTGGAGCAAGAATTAACAACAGAAATCTGAAATAAAGATCACTTAAAACCTATAATTTAGCTTATGAAAAAGAAAATGATCTAGGAAAGGCAAGATTCTCTTTGAATGCCCAAAAGAAATATTTGAGAGTTTATACTGGGTCATAGTTACTATCACACAAGGAACATGTTCTTTCATTTCTGTATTAGTGGATGTGAATCTCAGTAAAATCACGTTCAGTAGATATTTTTCATGGGTGTATGATAGATCATGTGTTGAATTATATGGCCTAGAGAATATGGAAAAGTCAGAAAATTCTTTTAAAATAAAGGCTGGCAGGAGGGTAATACCAAATTTTCAGTATGAGAGTGTTTTAAAACACAATAAAATAAAAATTTTAAGGAAAAAAAAACAACAACAAGGAGTAGTCAACCAGAAAAAGACACATGAAATATATTCATCAAACAATGCATAGCAAAGGACAATTTAAAGCAAAAAATCAGCATAATTAATTATCATATTCATATCATTAATTACCAAATTCATGCTAAACATTAATTAATAAAATAATTGCTATTAATATTTTGACTATCAGAAGAGTTATCTTCTATAGTGTTGTAAATGTGCCTGGGGAAAATATAAAGAGTGGAGAAAGTGAGCCAATAGACTGACATTTTCAATAATGGGAATAAGTTATGTGAGGTGTGTGTATATGTTATATATATTAATTTTGTTTCAAAAGTATTTGAAAAATACTTTTCTTTGTAAACACACTACATCAGAATTAAGAAATAAATCTTTCAAGATTTCCATTTCAACAATGCTTATTCCTAGGAATTATATTTGAAAACCACACCCCTGGACTTTCTTGCAATTCAGCATTTGTCAGTGTCCATTAGCATGTGAGCATGAAGTTGTCTTTAGGAAGCATTTTACTCACTTTTCACAGATAGCTTATATAATTTACAAATCAAAAGAGTCACACCCACTCAAAATGTGTCTTTCCACTATGTGACATATTACATTAATGATTCAAAATTTCTTTATTAAGGGAATTTTCTGATATATATATATATATATATATATATATGTTGCATGTATTTATTATTCCATAATATTACAAATGATGTCTTATGTACATATGCTTTTGGATGTCTTGTTGTAAAATACGACTTTGAAAATCTTGTGCTTGGCAATGCTTATACTGACTTGTAATTCTCACAGAGACTCTTTACCATATGTCTTTTTCCTTCATCTGTGAAAGATGTCATATGGCATTTTCTTCACTGAAAAAAAATCAAAACTTGTGTATTTGAGTTTGTTAGTTTTAAAATATGCAAACTTAAAATATCAAAAGAAAACTCATAAAATATCAGCTGCTTAATTACTAAGGGAATTTAAAGGCATCTAGTTCTCATACTTGAAATATTTAACTAGAAAATCCATGATAGCTTGGCAAGTAACAATTGGAAAACAACTTCCTAGATAATTTTTATACCTTTTTTAAATCATAGATTGAATGTAATACAAAGTTACAGAGCAGGAAAACTACTAGTGAGTTATAGTTCCACTGGATAGAAGTGACTTTCGAAAATCATGAAAATGTTAGCAACAGATCATCACTGACCTTAGTGCTCACTTCACCTACAGAGCAGGCTAAAATATGAATCCTTACAGTGTGATATGAATCTTAGTTAAATCCCAAGTTTGTGCTACATGCAATCATTATGTATATTATGTGTGTATCTGTGTATAATAATTATATATGAAGCAAATAACTTTGATATTAATTTTGTTCAATGTTTCTATAAGAGACTAAGCAGAAAATTTTCCATGAGCATTTGTAAAAAGATAAAATATTTTAAGTTGTTTAAAAATAAGAAACAAGCTAAGTTCTATTTATTGTAAAGAGATTTGTTTCTGAAGATCATATTTAATAGCCTAATGTAGAAAATGGCACTAAATCCCTATATGTAAAATATCTTCCCTATCATCTATATAATTTGTATAATGATGCATATAATTTAATAATATTATATTAATTGTTTGACATTTACACTAACTTTACAAAAATGCAAAAAATTATATTTAGACTCATAAATGTAGATATGTGTATTTTTATATTCAATTATATAATGTATGCTGATTTAATTAAATTGTACCTAAAAGAGTCTTGGAAGCAGCTTTACATAGACAGTGAAGTCATATATAAACATCAATTTGAAAATTTACCTTAGGTTTATGTTATTTAATATATGACTTATTATATATGTACACGTATGTGTGCATACTGTGGTTGTGCAGGACTATGACACTTACCCTTCTTTTAAAGGAGCTTGGTTAGTTGAGGGTTTCACATCCTTCTTCATCTCAACTTGGCAAACTTTATATTATCACTTACAGTCAGTTAATGTTTATTTTCATTTATGATTTTGAGAGTTGGTCAGTGTGCATCAGGAGATGATAAACTTTTATTTCCTGCTCATATAAATTACTTTTAAGAACCCTTACTATTAGGACTATGGTATATGATCAAGAAAGGACACGCAGAAAGTATAATTTATTCTAACGGAGTTCTAAGTTGGTAAAGAGTTTAAAGATAACCGGTGTTCAAGCCAAACTTGAGAAGGAAGAAACTTTTTATAACTGGTCCCTAGTCAAACAAGGCAGTGACAGTTGAAACTGAACCTCTTCTTTGTTATCTAAAGAAAACAGTGAAAAGAATTCTAATTTTTTAAATACTATGACCAAATCCTAACCAGCTAATTTCAAGCTGTTTCTTTTCTTTATCAGCCTTCATTTAAAACCCTGAGATCAATTTTTTTTTCTGCGTTGTGCCTCTAATTTACACAACCCCTTCCAGCCCATTATTGACAAGCTGATACATTTTTTTCTTTGTAGTCAAACAAGAAAAATATTACAGAAATGGATTGATTCTAATAACTAACATTAATATGACCAGCTTCAACAAAGATGTTTGAAAATACATCAGTTGAAAATATTTGCATCAGTACTATGTGGCTTTAGAAATAATTAGCATATTTCATTCTGTTTTCTGTTTTCCATTGCAACCATGCTGTGTATCAGACACTGTATGATAGGGAAAGCAGTCAGTTTTGAAGAACAATTTGAAGATATGTATTCTGTAGGATATACATCTTAACATTAAATCCAAATGATTTCATGCTGGTGACTTCAGATTAATTCTGTGGTACTCAGATTGAATTATTCTCAAATTCTGAAATCCTACAAATGTAATTGAGAGCAAATTCAAGGCTGGGATTGAGACACAGAGGGTGCATGACATATAGGCATGCATCTTCTTAGCAAACTGAAAGAATAGAATTGATTAGCTATTAACTGACAACTTTCAAAATGGAGGAAGTGTATTTTCAAATCGATATAAATACATATTTTAGTTTATGAATTGTGAAAGTATTGAAGTTTCTTATAGAACAAGTTATTATTTTTGAAATGTGATGAAGTGCTTAGAGAATAGAGACCGGTGCTATGAAATCCTGTCTTTGAATCTAAAGTTCCCATTGCAATAATGAACACAAAGCAGCTATGTATACAATAAATAAGTAAATTAATGCCTTGAAAATAAGAAGAGTTATATTAGTTGGGAAGAAGGAAGATAGCATGAGGAGATGGAATCTAAGCAGACAATTAGGTTTTATTTGATCACAGTAAATTGTATGTATGCATGAAATTATCAAGACCAAAAATAAATATATAACTTTAGCACCATGCAAGAATATTCATATGAGTACCTACTGTGCAAAAAAAAATTCTAGCAATTCAATGCACTGAAGATATCATTGTGTCTTTTTATAATTAGTATGTTTAGTGCAGTTAGTTCAGTTGTCATAACTACAGTCATTACATACATGTAGTTTGTTTTTCTTTGTTATATAATATTTCAGTATTTACTACATGTTTACCACCCTGAGAGGGCTTTTATATGGAAATGGGAGAGTAAAGGTTGCATGACAGATCTTGCACATTGATAGACTGAACATTAAACTGGGTATATTTTGTCAGTTCCTGAATTGATTTCAAACATCATCAAGACAAATTTTGAAAAGTGTATTTCATAAACAAACAATGAAATCATAAAAATATCTTAAAGTAAAAGAAAAGTAAAAGTGAGGTGAAAAGTGAAATGGTCTGCTGTTGTGGAAAAGAATATTTGTTTAACTGTGTGAAGATGTGTTGCATTATTTTTGTCTTGCAGAATTGTTGTTTAACTATGTAAAGCTGGTGTTACTTTTGGTTATGCTTCATTTGATTAACTGTGGAAAGATGTGTTGCTGTTTCACCTTGTCTGCCTAAGGCACCTGATTGGTCTAATAAAAAGCTAAATGGTCAATAGCTAGGCCAAGGAGGGACAGGTGGGGATGGAGGGCAGAGAGAAAATGGTAGCTGGCCAGCCAGCAAAGGCCCAGGCAGCCAGACACAGGAAAGTGGGAAAGCAGGATGAATAGTACATTTATGAGGTAAATGAACCTCAGGGCAGGACATAGATGAATAGAAATGGGTTAATTCAAGGTTTGTTTTTTTGTTTGTTTGTTTGTTTTTTGAGACAGGGTTTCTCTGTGTAGCTTTGTGCCTTTCCTGGAATTCGCTTTATAGACCAGGCTGGCCTCGAACTCACAGAGATCCACCTGCCTCTGCCTCCCGAGTGCTGGGATTAAAGGCATGCGCCACCACCGCCCGGCAAGTTTTTTGTTTTTTTGTTTTTTAATGTAGCTAGAAACAAGCCTAAGCTAAGGATGAGACTTATAACTAATAAGTCTCTTTGTCATGATTTGGGGGCTGGCAGTCTAAGAACGCCTCCTACAGTCTGACACTGGTGATGGATATGGGCGCTCTTGGTGGAATATTTATGTAATGAATAATTATCTTTTATTTTACTCTCTAAACAATAGACATAGCTATGAAGCTCACGATCAGAAAACCTGTGGAACCGCACACACGTGAAGGCATATTGCAGACCTCCACGCAGAAGAAAGGTTCCAAGTTCTGTAATGTGATTCTGTCTGAAATAAAACCTCACAGAGTATAGAAAAATGAGGGCTGATACCTTAGATGAACATGACCTGATGAGCAGAGTTCCTGTTCTTTCTTTTGATTTGCTGACTGACAGCTCACCCTCCTGTGGTGGTATTGTGTTCCCCAAAATATTGTGTACGCTAATAAACTTATCTGGGGTCAGAGAACAGGACAGCCACAATATTAAACATAGAGGACAGGCAGTGGTAGCACATGCCTTTAATCCTAGCATTCCAGAGGCAGAAATCCATGTGTTCAAGGATACACCCAAGCATGGTGACCCACGCCTTTAATCCCAGAAAGCAAGCCTTCAGTCCCAGGGAGTGGTGGTAGAAAGCAGAAAGGTATATAAGGCGTGAGGACCAGAAACTAGAGGCATTTGCCCAGGAGAGGCATTTGCCCTGGAGAGGCATTTGCCCTGGAGAGGCATTTGGCCTGGAGAAGCATTTGGCCTGGTTAATCATTCAGGCTTCTAGCAGCAGTTCAGCTGAGAGTCATTTGGATATGAGGACACAGACGCTTCCAGTCTGAGAAAGCAAGACCAGCTGAGGATCCGACAAGATAGCTGTGGCTTGTTCTGTCTCTCTGACGATCCAGCATTTCACCCCAATACCTGGCCTGGGTTTGATTTTATTAAGAATTGTTAAGATTCTTGCTACACCCTCCAGTCAGTGTTCCACAGCTCCTTTCCCGGCATCTTACTGCAGAATTTTCAGTATCCCAGTGTCATTTGACTCACACTGAAAAGTCTAAAGAAGAGTCAGTTTACAAATGATACGGCAAGCACGGACGCTAGAGTTCCTTAGTTTAACTCTTTACTATTTGCCCTTTATTACTAACACTCATCTTTCCTTACAAGGTCTTTATATTAGGGGCTTTGATTATTATACTAGCCTTTTATCAGCCTGAGCTCTAAATTTCTAAACGGGAAACAATCTTCACTTTGAATTATATTAAGTGTCACTTTCCATTATTATCTCCATATATTTGTAATTTTAAAGTAGCTTCTTGCATGAAATGCATGTATAATTTATCAAAATTCATTATTCTTTCTTCTTTGACTTGAAGATAAAAACCATGCCTTTTCTATGTTGTTCTTAGAACAGATTATGCTAAAGGAACGATTTTTTTTCCCCAGGTGCCATTTGCGGTACAGTGTCAGAGCAATACCTATGAGAATTCAATTAAGTTGACCAGAGTTGCTAGTGGGATAGCTCACTGGTTAATGGTTCACGCTACTCTTGCAGAAGACACTTCTGTTCTGAAGCACTCATTCATCTTGAGTGGCTCATAAAGGGCTGTAGCTGTAACTGCAGGAGGCTCTGACCCCTCTGATCTCTTTGGGTACCTTCATTCATGTGTACACACCTCTCTACACATATGTTCCCATACACATAATTTAAAATAATGAAAATATTAAAAATATTCTTGAAATTAAGCAAAATCTACCAAGCTTTTTTTTTTAAATTTCTAGTATAGGAACTTTTGTAAATTAAACACAAATAGATGATTTTTTAATGATCAATCTGTCTCATAAATTAATGAGTGCTTCCTTGAAACTTAACTTATTTTCAGAAACCACCCAACAGAAACTCTGTTCATTCCTATTGCTTGAACTTCTGATGACCATGCTTCTAATTCGTGCCATACACCCCATGGTAACAAAGGCTCAACCGTAAATGTCTTTCATGAAACTAGATAATAAAATAGGAATCTCCGAGTTTATTTATCTCCCCCAGAAACCACTTAGGTATCCATTTTCTAAGGAAAAGGAAACTTTTTCCTGTGACAAATTGTTGTTTTGTTAGCACACCCTTAAAAGGAATAGGGTTAACAAGTCAAAAGAACGTCATAAGTAGTCTTCAAGAAATATTCAAGTGAATAGATAAGATAGTCATGGCAGAACCATCTGGGTTTGACATAATAATACAATGGATAAATTGTGAAAAATTTCCAAAATAAATCATAGGCTACAACATACACAATATAAATGAGTTTAACAATTCACCTTGAAGTAATAAACTATAAAGCATCACATAGGGCTGGAGCCCTCATTTGGTTCATAGAGAGCTGGCCTAGCACAGAGACTCTGGCTTTGATCCTTAGGATGTCATGCACAAGGCATAATGATGCATGCCTATAATTCTTGCATGTAAGAGTCAGAGACAGGAGGTCAGAGATCTTCACTGTCTACCAAATGAGCTCTAGCCTAGCCTGGAATAATACATCATGTAATATATGTTACACATCACACGTCATATACTATCATAATGGAGAGTCAACAAGTTTTCCTTTGTGGCTTTTCCCCAGTTCTTACGACCAAAAGTGGCCACCATTTTCTCTAAAATTTCAGGTTTATATGTCCATAATTCTCATGTCATTTACTGCCTTCTGGTTATACTGAACTACAAAGTTATTCCATTTTAATGTGTATAGTGTTTAAACATGATTAAAATTTTATACTTGAAAAATATGAATATACATAAAAATGCTTTTTCTCACTGTACATTGTCAAAAAAGAAGCAAATGTAAGAAAAACATTAGAATAGCTGTATGTTTTCCATGTTTTGTGTGTGTTTGTGTGTGTGCATGTGTGTGTGTGTGTGCGTGTGTATGTGTGTGTGTGTGTGTGTGTGTTCCAAAGCAAGCACTTAGAAGTCAGAAGACAAATTTCAGGAGTCAGTTCTCTCTTTGTACTATGTGGATCTCAGGAATAACTCAAGACATCAGGTTGGAGAGCAGGTGTTTTCTTTCTTTCTTTCTTTCTTTCTTTCTTTCTTTCTTTCTTTCTTTTTTTGTTGCTGAGCCATGTTTTTCTTTATACATTAAATGACATGTAATAATTCAAGCCTCCGCATTCCCCAGATTCCCCATATAACTAGCTTTTAAAACCTAAGCTAAGTACATCACATTAATCTTCAATTATAGAATTTTCCATTCCCTGACCAAGAGTAATGTATGCTTGTGTGTATGTATTTTGCTAATCATTTGCTGAAAACAGTGACCAGGTTGAAAGCAACCTTAAACAAACAAACAGAAATGTCCCATAAATGTTGGAAGCAGCATACAGATATACGATATAGGTTTATAACATCTGTTTGTGCTACTCAGGGTCAGTTTTGATCAGTAAAATAATGTTTTAACTTGTAAAATTCTGTGACATATTTCTGTAAAGAATTCTTTTATTCTTTCCCATACTGTAATTTCTGTGTTGTTTCATAAATACAGAGCAGAGCTCCCTTTATAGGGACTGGCACAAATTCAGACAAATACAGACAGACACACAGTCGGCTCACACAGGCAAAGGACAGACATCAGATACAGAAAAAAGACATAGCACAAACAGGCCAGTAACAACACACCATAGACAGGTCGAAGACACAGAAGAAAGACATGGAGAATTCAAATATGAGCTCAGTCTTAGTCAGACTAATCCAAGTGTTAACCAATAAATATATGCTCACCCATTCATGACAAAATGAAATCTTTTTTTTTTTTTTGAATTTATTTTATTTTATTTTACAATATAATTCAACTTTACATATCAGCCATAAATTCCCCCTTTCTCCCTCCTCCCG